>JARHVA010009922.1:0-65000 GCA_037957365.1 Torreya grandis
GTGAGTAGACATTTGGATAAAAGAGTTATATAAGAGCTTTAAGGACTCCTTGGGAGGGTGGTACACCTATTTATGATTTAATAACCAATATATTTCATCAATTAAATTTTTCATAGTGAAGATGATGAGAACCCATAGAGACTAGGCCTACAACCTTTTGAGATTAAACTTTGTGATATCAGACATATGCAAGTCTAGACAATATTGTTGTTGACTAATTTTGACACCCAAGGTAAAAATGTTAACCCTTATAGGAATAAAAAAATTTATCATGTATTTTTAGTCTTTTTAATATCCTATTACATGCATTAGTGATCTTCAAATAGTCTTTATAATGTCTTATTAGCATTGTTTAAGGTAAATTTGGAGAAATTAAGGTAATGTTCTTTCTTGGTCTTCTAGTGGTTTAGTCATGTAATTAAGTGATGAGACATATTAAAGAGGTGTAATAGGTAATTATGTGTCTATTAAATTAATTTAATTACTTAATCACCATTTATAAACATTTTATGATGATTTGGAAAGATTAGGGTTTTTTTATGGACTTTAAGATAAGTTTTATGAAGAAAAATGGTGTTTTTTGCTAGATTTCATGTATGCCAAAGCCCACCAAAGGTAAAAATCCATAAAATAACAATTTATAAGGTCCTTGGAGTATTTAAATGACTACCACATATGTAATCATGTTATAAAGGTTCTGAATCTTGATTTTTAACACATAGAAGGAAGTTTAATACACTTACACAAACTTCAAGAACTCTTTTTTAGAATAAAACATTATATAGGTGTCCCTTGGGACTCTAAAGTTCAAATTAATTCTTTTAATCAAGTTTTAGGTCTTAATTATGAATTAAACACTCTCTCCCCTCCATTTCTACCTTCACAAGCTAGTAAAGGAATAAATCCAATGCATGGTATGGTTAGGAGAGAGAAGTTTGGAAGCTAAAATTTTGGAAAATATTAAGGTACCTAATGAGATTAAATTTCATGACATTGATTTATATAATCATGGCCTCTCCTTTATGAAAAAACTTTAAGAGTGATAGTAGGTCACTATTCCTTGTCCATTCAAATAGGGTATGGTTTTGCTCCTATTTATTCATGCCAGAATTTGATGGAGGAGAATGGTTTTGTGGAGTTTTTTAAAATTAAAAATTACTCCTTTAAATTCTATTTTGATCAAGAAACTCAACATTATGAGGTGTCTTCATGAAGAGGGAAAATGTCTCAAGTTTATGGAATGTATCATTAAAGCTATAAGTAGTTTTAGTTGGTTTGTGATGTTTTCCACCTATAAAAGTTCCAAGTGCCTCAAATTTCATGGAAATTATTATCACTCTCCTAATATTCATTTGTTTCCCCTTGTAATGTGATCCTTGTATACAGTCTCCAAGTGTCTTTGTCTTTGAATGCATGGTTTATGTTCATAAACAACCTTATCCTAGTCTACGTACCAATGTTTTTCTTGAATGGCAATGATAAGTTAATTTTATACATGAGATATAACATTTAAAAATATATGTATAAGAAATCTAGAGTGAAATTCCAAATCTATACTCTCAAATAAAAGTTATAAAGTGTTTTAGTCACTCATAGGTCTATAGACCTGTGAGTGAGATTTCATAAGTCTAGGTTCATATTTAAGATGTTTTGATAATGTGAAGATTTATAAAATACTCACATACATTTATTTTACATTGAATAACTCCATTGAATATCATAAAAGAGCATGAATGAATGAAGACACCCTCACTTTCAATGCAAAACCTTGTACATAAGTTGATTGTATACACAGTCTATACATGTGAATAGATAAGTTTAAAGTTTAATAATTTTGGGAAAAATACTTGCAAGTGTGTTGATAATTTAATAATAAATAACATAATATTTTACACAATTTCTAAGAAAAATACTCAAGGGTCTGTCTTAACAAGTCATATATGCAAAAAAAGAGACCCATGTGTTATAGGCATGTAGATCCTCTTTTGAGTAAAACCATTTATTATTCCAAAATGATTTATTTAGAAACATAAATCAATATATATTGATAGGTTATAAATCAATGCACAAAATAATAAATATATCTCATCTAGTTGAGAGCCATAATGGGTTGAAGTGACTAGTGTCATAGTCACAAGTTGAGTTCACAAAGCCTTATACTCATACATAGGAATGAGTATAAGAATGAAAAGATAAAGGTTTATGAACACTATGAAAGAGTTAATGAATATTTTAAGAAAATTATAAATAAATCCAGATTAATTTTTTATATTATCAATATATTCATTATATGGTTGAGAAGATCAATCTCCAAGTTCATATCAAACTCTTCTCTAAAGGCCACATATAGCCAAGTCTAAATAGTCAAGGAACAAGTGAGAATGTAATTAATTTAGGAAGGTTTAAAGGTTATATAAACTAAATAATATGAAAAAAATTATTGATATGTCTAAAATCTTTAAGTGAAGACTTTGAACCCCTTAAATGCATTTAGACACCTAAATAGCCATATATAGGTATGCTTGGCAATATAGGTTGGTTACAATTTTATAGAGAAAATAGAGTGAATTTGAAAAACATTGAAGTTTAGCTCAAGGATATGGATATTGAAAAAATTAATTTGAGGTTAAATAAACTTAGTAATAATTTATAAAGAAGATGACAAAAAAATATGTACTTTTAACCCTGCACACACAACTAATTGAGTACCTACAAGCCTACCTTGTTCAGTAAAAGTGTCTTAGGTTGAGAGAGGTTTAAGTATAAATATGAATAATTTTTTTTTAATATGGTTTCATAGTGTAAATTACCCTATAATATCATCATAATCAATAATATAAGGGATGACAAGGTTAAGAGATATGTTTAGTACTGATTGAAATGAGACCAAACATACAACCCTATGTGTGGATTTTTATGATGGAAGATGATTTTTATATTTGATATGAGATACATGAGGGAAATAAGGAGGTGATAAATAACTTATAAAATCATTATATTAGGTATTATATCTTGTAACATAAAATAAAATTATCAAACATGATCAACTAGGGTCACTAGCATTGACTTGTTCTTAAACCCTAGCATGAGTTAATGAAGGATATAATAGGGTTAGATGATAAATATGATAAGATAATAATGATATAAATTCAAGGCGGATATAACATACCTTAATAAGTCATTTTAAAATCAAACCAAACATCAAAAGTTATCTTTCAGATCTAAACTCTCTTTGACCTCAAAGAACATAGTTTTATGAGCCTGAGATGCACTTTCTCTTGATCAATACTATATGGATGGTTTTCATGGTGAAAAAAGATAATTAGAGATTATATGATACCTTTTATACTTGAAATTTTTGGTATTGGTTATTTTATTGATTCTTTAGGCTTTATGAAGAATCCTTAAGAGTGAGAGGTACTCATAGCTTGATGAGAGAGAAGATTATTTTAATGCCTATTTATTAATTTAATAGGCCTTTAAACAAAATTTATTACCTTAAAAACTCTCCTAATAACCTTCCCATTCCATTGGTTGGCACATGTATAGGTATAGTGTATGGAAAAGGGCTAGAGAAGGCTATCAAAAACATGTTTGGGAGGTGTGTACAAAGTTTTAGGAGATTAAATTTGACATAGAGGATGATTAGGAGGTCCTTAAACTAAATAAAACATTTATTTAAGGTGACACACATGTGGGAATACTATATAACTAAAACTTAGTTTCTAGGTAAGGAAACCTAATTGAGGAGAGACAATGGGATAATAAGGACACTTCCACTCAAAGTCAGGACAAGAAATTTGGAATGAAGTTGTAAGGAGATATTAGGTCTTCAAAAATGTTCTTAGTTTCTCAATAATATTTATATATTATCATACACAAATAAGTTTACTCATTTTTAGGGATATAAGGAATGAGGTCAAATGAGAGCTTTTGGTGTAAAACAAGTTATTAGGGGTAGTTTGATACCTTTTGTAGACACTAGAAAACCATAGACAATGGTTTTATATTTCAAAATATCCCTTAGATAACCTCAGTACCCCCCTAGGGACTATCCCACAACCATTTCACCCCAAACCTACGTCAAAATTCACTGATTTTGACTACCTTGACCTTTGACCTATTGATCATTGATGGTCACCCTAAATACCAATGACTAGGCCTAACCATCGATAGTTAACCTTTAATCACCTTAAGGGTTAGTTCTAGCTAACTACATCTTGTTTTTTTATATTTAGCTTATATGATCCATGTGTGAATCAATACATGCTAAGGATAAAATTAGATAACCCCTTGATACCTTGTTGAACTTATTGTTTCACCTTTCATTTCCTTTTATAAAAAGAGAGGAGGAGGTGAAAAGGGATCTAGAATCAGAGCCATCAGATCACCAGAGTGACTATCAATAATTATTAAAGCTTCATGTATCAAAACTTATTTTATAGGTCTTCTTCTAGTGAACCAATTATTTAACCTATTTGGGAATATTGGTGTATTATTCCTAATTTAGTTAAAGTGTCTGAGTAGTAAAATCAAAAAATAAATATGCAATTATTAAGCTATTAATTTGGGTAAATTATATTACAATTTTTTCCTTTCTAAAGATAGTAATAAGAGACGTAAAATAAGACATAGCTAAAAACTAACTGATACGACTGAGATTGAGTCTAAAATTCACTATGCAACACTAGGACACTATCACAAACTAAGATATAACCTTTATTTTTTGATTAGATAGGATCACTAAAATTGGATAGGATTGGGACCAGTACTATATTCCACCTCTATTGTTGTCTTAAGGATCTGAGCTTTTTGAGTTTTGTTTACTAGGTCTGTGTAACCTTGTCCATGAAATTTCAACATCTCAAAGTTTGTAGAGCTCTTTGTATGTTAGATTTTGTCTTCAAACCATATACTCCATTATTATTTGACCAGTTTCAAGAAAGAGGGTGGGGTTAGTGTGTGTAATATTCACTAAAAGTGTATCTACACCCCTTGCATGGGCATGCTACCTACATAAAAATACTCCAAAGAAGGATCAAGCCATATGTAGTTCTCCCAGTTGATGTGATTTATGAAATTGAGTGTATAAATATGTAAAATGCTAAATTTGATGTGATTGAGGTGTCTAAGGATTGGTGTAAGAATTTTAATAAGATTTTAAGTATATTAGATGGCTAAATGTAGATAATAGGGAAGATTATTTGAGTAGTCTTACTTGTATTCTTGATTGCTTAGTGATATTTATCAACCCCTTTCCAAATTATATTTGAATGGGCTTTTATATGGATATATTAGTCATGGGTTGAATGTGCTCACATTAGAATGACAAGGAGAAGGATGGGGAATCATAATAAAATGATCATTGGGGCCAAAAATACATGTGGACAAGAGCACCAAAATTAGATAAGAGTGGCACTGACACTATAGACTAAGTGTGTTGCTATTATCTTGAGCTAACAAGACCTAGGGGATGGATTAGTCATGGAAAATAGGATCTGGCTCAGTTGGGATCAAATCTAAAAGGCTCTTAGTGACTGTGAATCAATGAAAATATGCCTATAAGGGTCATGAGAGCAAGTAAGTGGGACCTAAGGGTTGGGTGTTACAAGCCACACTCAAGTTACCATTTTTTGCATTTTATATGACTACATTCTCCCCCCTATTTATTCTAGTGATACAACAAAGTGGAATACTAAGATAGAGTAAAAATAGAAAGTGTACCTAAACTTACCTATAAGGGTGAAGCTCATGAAGCTATGTGATGTTGGGTGTGTGTAAAGAGAGCATGTTGTGAAGTTTAAATCCACAAGATAAAACAAAGACTAAACTATTTCTTACTATATATGTTATATCTAAAACAATAACGTATAAAAATTATATAAGAGAGTGGAAGAGAAAGGACTGAATATACCTCACCAGGTACGTGGACCAGTACAAAACCTATTATGATGCTGAGTGATGATAAGTAATGCTGAGTAATGATGGATGATGTTGTACCAAGAGTAATATCATGAATAGAGCTGAGTGCTCAATTCCCTATGAGTAGATTAAGAATGTAAGGGCTAGCTCTTTAGCTCAATAATTTCCTACTAAGTGAAGCTAGGTTATCATGTGTTTATGAATCAATGTTTGGACTATGTGTCCAATCCCTCTAAATAGGTGGCTTAGGAATACAAAGGCTAGTTAGTCCTTTGGCTCCATCATTTCCATGTAAATTGAAGCTATGAACTGATACTAGTATGAATGTGTGTCATATGGCATGGATCCTAAATCCCATGAATGTAATATGATATAATAATATTGGTGTGGATAGTTGAATGTATTATAGAAACTAGGCCACTCTTGGCCACTTTAAAAGATGGAGATTAGGATTATATGAAAGCCACTCTAAAACTAGTGCACTAAGCTTATATGAAAGCCACTTTGAAATGTGGAGGTTAGGCTTGTATGAAACCCACTCCAAAATTATGCCAAACACCTATAGATGGAATAAGGCATGCAATAACTGAAAATGTGTGGGTAATGCTAAACTTAGAAGTAAAAGAAAATGAATGTGTCATGCACATTTCCTCTAATCATTGGTGTTTGAAACATGGATTCTGATCTAGAAGTTATACTAACTATTATATGTGAAATTGGAAATGAGATCCATCATGTCATGTATGATGACCCCTATATCTAGATTCTCTAATCAAAAGTGTACTAAAAACTATTGATTTTGAACTAGTATGACTATGCAAAACTATAGTCAAACCTACTTTTTTGCCTGCTTCTATAAAGTCTAGATTTTTTATTTTTAGACAAGAGTGCAAAAATAGATAGTAGTGGTACCAAAATTGTAGTCTAATTTTAGCACTATTTTCTTGGGATAAATCTAGTAAATATTATAACATTTTCACTATCTATCTGGTCTATTTTGATTGGTTTGATGTCTAGTTGATCTAGGTGTTTTGAATGCTACTTTTTTGACTATTAAGAGCTTTAATGTCTATGACAAACCACTATTTGTTTCCCCCTCTTTTGAGGGTAGGAATGAAGACCCTTATGATTGCCCTCAAAAGAAACATCCTTGCAAGTGTGTTATGTTGCAAACATACATGATATAACAATGATAATCAACAAGATATCTCAAAATATAGCTCGGTTTGTAAAGAGAGATTGTTATATCAATAGAGGTATGCCTGAATATATATATATATATATATAACAATGTAATAACATTTTCAATGTAGTTAATTAGAACTAGAAGTGGAATTTTGGTTAGTTTTTAGTGGTTATGGATGGATGGATCATGATGTCCATCATAGCATCTAAGAAATTAAGATAATGCATGATATTGATCATGGCATTGCAAACAATAAGAAGCAAATAGGCAATAAGTACATAAGGCAAGAATCAAGAAGTGTATAAGAGTGGCCAAGGGGAAAATCAAATAAGGGACATGGGCACATGTCACTCAAATTGGAAAATAAGCATACAAGGCATGTTCAAATACCACATACACATATATTTTAAACAAGAAAGGGTTGGCATGAGAGCCACAATCATATATAAGAGTATATAAAAAAGATATTGGTAAATGTCCTAAGGCACAAACATGAATAGAAGAAAAGGACATTGGAAAATTTCCTAAAGCACATATAGGAGATAAAATAGGAACTAAGAAATGCAAACAATATAGCTATGCTAAGTAAGAAAGGAAATCATGTAATTATTGTAAATAAAATCACATCTAAATAATCAAAGCAAGAGGGAAAGTATGCAAGGCATATTAGTAAATGACTAGGTATATGCTAAGAAATACACAAGTGTTATATACTAGTAAGATATCTATATAGTAATCTATGTAAGCTAGTGAATAATGTACATCAACATGATAAATAGAGTGTGTAGTGTAGGAATGACATAACTTGTATGGTGTATTCATGTATAAGATGCCCCTAATGGGTATGTATATTGATGTAGAAGTAAGATGCCCCCATAAATGGCTGGAATGAAGTAATCAAGGATCTAAATGTCACTGCACACACTCAAATAAGATCAAATGAAGCATGGTAATGTAGATAAACAAAAAAAATGATATCATAGAACACAAAATGTAAGTCTAGCATGGTAGTAGAAATGTAAAACAAAGATGATGCATACAATCAAAATATTTATCTATTTTTGAATTATTTTAATGATTTTATATTTTGATATTTTATAATTTTTTTTTGTATTTTTAAGATATGAGATATGTACAAATAAACTAAGAAGGGATGATACTAATCGATGAGTCTCATGGGAGACTCCCTATCATGGTGTCATGTATCAAGGAGAGGAACCATGCGTGGTCATGAAGAATGATGGAAATGCTGAGACTATATATCTAAAAGCTATATATGATGTAAATTCTCTAAAATATCTAAATTAGAAACCAACTTTTGGGTCCCCTTGTAACTCTAAGAAGTGGATACAATTTTAGGGATATTAGGGACCCATCTAGTAGTAGGAAAAACTCTTTAAACATGTGCTCAGTGAGTAGATGCATGAGATCTTAATGATACTAGCTTGGGTGTAAACATTATAGCTAGAAGCTATCTAGAATGCTAAACCTATGGAGGTGTATAAACTATTTTTTCTAGCAATGGATACCTCAACTATGACTAAATCATAATTGAAGGAGGAACTATAACTAGTGGAGAAACTAAAATTGGTGACTATAAAGTAGAAGATGGCTTTGAAGTGGGGAGTGGTAACTCATATATAACTCTACCAACTATAAGAACCTAATTAATGGGAATGAATTTCATGCATATATGAACTATAGAAGTTAATTCTCAAAGTTTTTGAATCCATGGTTGACCAAGTAGCATATCAAATACTCCACTAGGAACTATACTGAATGGTGTAGCCACATGTGTTAGAGCAACATGAAGAGGAAGTACAATCTCACCCAATGAACTATGTATGTGCTCACTAAATTTATTAATAACATGTCTATTAGGGTCATATCTTACTCTAAATATCCAAAATATTATAGTAATGTTATAGTACACATGTTCACATTAGATCCATTATCTATGATAAAATTATGAATAAGATGGTTATGAGTGTAAGCTCTAATAAAGAGTGCATAATAATTTGAATCATCCTCAATGATATCTTGCTCTGAGAAGGAGATGGAAGGTCTAGTTGGAACTCTAGAATTTTATACATTGATCATGTTGTTCAAAGGATGTGTCTCAACTAAAGGTGCCTTATATATTTTTGGTGGTAGATGTGCATGATATGCATGGTGAACTCCTGATGTGTCCCTTGCCTCTTATTTAGAATACCATGAAAAGGATCTAAAAAAAAATTCAAAGATTTATCTTGTGTTTGTTTTTCCTGAGGAGGCTCAACTAAAGTGCCAAGATCAATATGGTTTCAATCTATCAAATCCTATATCTTGTGTCTCAAACTAATGCATCTATTTTTAATACGGATTGGTGCCTTGTGAAACTTGAAAAATGCATGTTGATCATATCCCCATAGAAGAGTATTTTTTGGGTCAACTTTCTATATAGGAGGAAGAGATATGATTTTACATTCTAATAGCTACTATAAAACTCTAGCTAGAGAAACTAGTAGATTGGTGAAGGTTCACCAAGGAGGTGATGATAAAACCACTCGTTAAGGGGGCTATAAATCCACATTAACTATTGGTTGATTTTGACTTTTGTTATCATTGACCTTTAATTTGTATGGGACTTTGTTGTTACTCTTATTTATTATTTTTTATAATCTTTTATACTTGAGTTTTCCCATTAAAATTAATTTGACTTCCTTTTCTTTTAGTGTATGACATAACTCATTGAAGGAAGAAAATATTTTGAACATTATTGATTCATGAAAGGCTAGTAGAGGACTATGTTTGAATAGATATTATAACTCTTAATTAGCCATGGGCCTAGTCATCTTATCCAAAATATTCTTATATTGAATAACATAATCTGTGAGATGCTCATCTAACCTTTATTTCTATTGTGCAACTTGGGCATATGAAACCTTGAGCTAGGAAAATGTTGACTAAAGGATTTAATGAGTTGAATGACTGATTTAGTAGACTATAGAACCATTATAAATATAATATTTTAGGCTCTATATAAATAACTTAGTAAGTATCCAGTAATTTGGTACATAATCTAAGCATATTGCATGAAAAGCTCTCAAATGTATCTTTGGATCACCCTTGCCATCATATAGAGTGAGCTTGGGTTTAAAAAAACATTTTGGAAAGGGTGTAGAAGTAATGTTATATTCCAATGATGTATGCAATAGATCAAAATAATCCAAACCCTACATAGGTCTAGAGGCACCTTGCTCAAGATGTAGTACCTTGGATTAAAGAGATATTAGCTCTTGCACAAGGTCTGCCACATCAGGAGATAAAGATGTACTAGCAATAACTGGTGGCATAGAGGTAGGTTGCACTATTTTAGGGGGTTGTTGAGACATAATTTCTTCCATAGTTTCATTTTCAACCGGTTGCTCTATGGTTTGGGAAGATTGACCATTGTTCACTCTTTATTGTTCTTTTTATAGTATTTGAAGCATGTTATATTGCATGTTAAGGTGTTTAGTCAAGAGTTCTTAAAGTTACCTTTTATTGGTTTCATCAAAACTAGTATATTGGGCCATTGTTAAAGTAGGAAAACAATTTGAGATTTTATTGATTCTTTTCCAATAATTTGTAACAGATAAAGTGCTAGAAAATGAAAGTACTAAATATAGGAAATGTAAAGTCCTAAAAATAGTTAATTGTAAATTGCATAAAAAGGATACAAAACTCCCAAACATGTATGGTGATACCTCAAAAAGCAATGGGATCTAGTAAATTCAACTAGGGTTTTGAAAAATAATTATTTTGAGATTTACTATGAAATTTAAAATGAATTTTTGAGTTAGATATTCAAGTAAAAAATTAGAATTTTATTAGAATTTTTTTGATTTAACAGGACCTAGTAGATGAAAATAGATTTTTGAAAAATAAATGTTTTTAAAATTTACTATTGAATTTTAAAATTTGAAGTGAATTTTTTATTTTAATAATCTAGTAAAAAATCAAAAAAATTATTGGAAAATTACTCAGAAAATATTGGGATCTAGTATGGGCAACTAGGGTTTGAAAGAAAATTATTTAAAAATTACTTTGAAATTTTAAAATTTTAATGCTAATTTCTGATTTTATTATGCAGATAAGGAACTAGAAAAAAAATGAAAAATTGGTAGGAAATTTACCCTAAGGTTTCTAGGGTTTTTATGCACAAACAAAGTAAGTCAAATTTATCAAATGATTTAACCTTTTTGGAAATATTGGTGTATTATTATTTATTTAGTTAAAGGGTCTAAGCAATAAAATTAGTAAATAAATATGCAATTATTAATCTATTTATTTTTTTAAATTAGATTGCAATTTTGTTCTTTTTAAAAATAGTAATAAGAGATGGAAAATAAGACTTAGCTAGAAACTAGTTGATATGACTAAGACTAGGTATGAGATTTACTGTGTAGGACTGAGAAACTATCAAAAACTAAGATCTAACCTTTTTTTTATGATTGGATAGGAGTTCAAAAATTATACAAGAGTGGGACCATTTATATAGTCCACCTCTACTATTGTTGTCATGAGGATCTGAGCTTTTTATGTTTTATTTGCTAGGTTTGTGTGACCATGTCCATAAAGTTTTGATAGCTAGAAGTCTGTAGATCTCTTTTTAGGGAATATTTTTTCTTCAAACCCAATACTCCATTATGTTTTGACTAATTTAAAGAAACAAGTAGGGTTAGTGTGTGTAATATTCATTGAACATGTATCCATACCCCTTGTGTGGACACACTACCAATATACCAATACTCTGAAGAGGGCTGAAGCCATATGTAGTTCTCCCACTTGATGTGTTTTGTAAAATTAAGAGTATGAATATGAAAAATTATAAAATGGATGTTCTTTAAGTGGCTAGGGATTGGTGTAAGGATTTGAATAAGCTTCTAAGTATATTAGTTGGTTGTATGTAGAGAATAGGGAATATTACTTGAGTAATCTTGTTTATATTCTTTCTTGCTTAGTGACATTTGCCGACCACTTTCCAAATTATCTTTGAATGTGATTTTATAGGGATATATTGGTCATGGGTTGAATGTGCTCACATCAGGTTGACAAGGAGAAGGATGAGGAATCAGAAGAAACTAATTATTGGGGCCAAAAATGCATTTGGATAGGAGCACCAAAAGTGGACAGGAGTGGCACTGGGGTTATAGTTTAAGTGTGGCACTATTTTCCTAAGCTAATGGGACCTAGGGGTATGGATTAGTCATGGAAAAGGGAGTTTTTATTATTTTTAATCAAGTTTGAAAGGCTATGGATGACTAGGAATCAATGAAAACATGCCTATGAGGGTCATGAGAGCAAGAAAGAATGACCTAAGGGTTGGGTGTCACAAACCACACTCAAATTAATATTTTTTTCATTTTATAAACTACAACCAATAATGAGTGTGACAAATATCCAAAGTACCATTGCTCATTGGTCAACAAAAAATTACCATTACTTTACCAGAATTACTTCAAGCTCCACCAATAGATTTTTTAGCCACTCGCCTCAATAAAAAAAAACAAATCTAAGTATCTATTTTTTAGTAATTAGTTATTTTTATTCCTCTTTTAACCAACCTCTGACATAGACCCACCTTCTAGAATCCATTTTTCATCCCTATCAACCCAATTTCTTGAACCAACCCAAAACCCATAGTAACCACTGATGGTCACCCTAACCATCAATGGTCATTGTGCGATAATTATAAAAACAAGATATTTTCACCTATTTAACCCTAACCAAATCCCAATTTCAACCTTCTTCTTGATCACAGAACATCACCTTATTGTTTGAACCACACCTGATTCATTTAACATTAGTATTGATCTATTTATTTCTATAATTAGTCAAATTCATCTATTCATTTATCAATCACCTCTTATATTTCATCTCAATATCTTCTATTATATATGAAAGTAATTTATCTTTCATTTTTAGAACTTGATTGTTTAAAAGTGTGGATTAATATCCTCCAAGGAAGCTCATACTTCTTAGATCTATCTTGCTAGGTAGTCCACCCTACTATCTAACTAATCATCCATATCTTTAGTGATTTCTTATATGCAGGTCATTCCTCCTAAGACAAAGAGGAGTATCTACAACTACCTAGATCATAGAGCACAACTAAATCTTGGTTATATTAACCCTACCCTTATTTCAAGTTTTACAAGTTTATTCTAAGAAAATAAAGTAAAACTTACATCAAACATTATGGCATGCTTGGTAGGACCCTTGAGTCTTTTTTTGGATTCATAGTTACATCTAAGTTCTTCTTATCTTTATGCTCATACAATGAAGTCAAAAATTTCATCTTAGGATTAAAATTTACTGCATCCATTTTTTCTTGTCTATTTTAGCTCACATAACTTCATTAATCAAGAGAAATAATCAGAGCTTCACTCTTATCACACACACAAGACCAAACCACTTACACTTAATCAAGAATAAAAAAATAACATAAGGCTCAACTAAGATTTAATCACCTAACGATCATCTTTCCTAGCTATCCTACTTGGATTTCATCACCAAGGGGAAAACCAACTTAGTTCGCTACTTGAGTATAATCTATGACAACCAGTATATCTTGGCTAAGCACCCAACACCCTTATCATTACAGTGTGTGAAGTGAGGTGGTAAGCCCCATTATCAAGCCACCTACTAATTTCCAACATAGATCCCCTTGAGAGCCTAAACACAATCTAAAACCAACCATATACTTCTTTTCTAGTACCCACTCTACAAGCAAAGTTGAGTCACATAATTTTTAAAGCTTAAGTTATAAGCCACAAGAGAGACTAAAAATAACCTTTGGATTTAACATGATTTTAGTGTGTGTTTTGATTCCTTGACTTTTTCTTGTCTTCTCTTTGTTTGAGTTGTGAGATTCCTTGTATCTTCTTCTTTTCCTTATCTGCATGGTTTTAACTAGACAATAACTATAAAACTAAGTAAATCAAGATCCACCTCCTAATCATCCATCTTCTTCTTTGTCCTCATCCATAGAGTACATCTTAGATGTAGATAGTTCTCCCCATCCTTCTATAAGTCTTACCATCCCTCAGATGGTTTACCAAGGTGATGCAATTTTTTTCATCTTTCTAGATAATAACCCCATAGCCCTCTAGCATTACCTTAACACCATATCTCACCATACCCCTACTTCAGTTCTACTTGTTGAACTACCCATGACATGCCATCCCACCTTATGTGTGACACTTCTATTACCACCATCTCCACCCAACCTTTAGTCACCTAGGCATACTTCTTTACCAATAACCCCACTGATAACACCATATAAAACTAACCCACTCAACAAATTAACACCTAATAACCTTATTCCCTAACTAATAACCCTTCTTGCATAGGAGCAACCCAATCTTTGGGCACCAATACTTGCCTTACCATAGGAGTACCCTCTACTAGTGTCACCACCATTATCTTTGCTCCCAACCCAGCTACCTCCACTCCATTTCAAAGTTTGGTGTTTCCCATACCTTCTACCCTTCTACCCATTAGTACTAAATTTACCACCTACCCTATATGTACTAACCCAACCTTACCTCCTACACAACCTATGTTAATCCCTCAATAGGTGACCATTACACCAAACATGAGCTACATCCCTAACCATAAGGGTATGTACCTCTACCTTCCACCCAACCACCTATCTCCATGTATTCATATGTGGCATCATCCCAACCACCCATATCAACATAGAAATATGTGGTCACCTTAAAAAACCCCACCAACTATACATATGTTGCACCTATCCAAACCCAACATAATCTACCCTACAACTATAGGGGTGCCTAACCACAAATTGACCTTATCAAAATGTTAATGGAAAAAATGACTACTTTAAAGTCATCTATCTCTGGGTCTCATAACCTCTTATCTGACAACCAAATATAAAATGAACCAATTCACCCATCCATCCCCATTTGACCTTATCCTCCTCAATGAAAACTTTCAAAATTTTCAAAGTTTCAAAGTAAAGAAGACCATCAATAACATTTGAGTGCATTTAGGCATTTTTTCTATTTAATTGCCTATGATGATGCTCTCCTTATCTTTACCTTTCCCATTTCTCTATCAGGTCTGACACTAGATTAGTATAGTGCTATTACAAAACACTCCATCTTTTCTTTTGCCCAAATAGCTTAGAATTTCTTAGATAATTTTTCCATAAACATCTTTAAGAACGTTTCCATTACTGATCTCTACTCCATTTGGCAATTTCATGATGATTCCATAGCCGAATTCATAGCCTATTGGAGAAGCTTGATAAATTAGCTATATTTTTATTTTCCCTAACTTGAGTTGATTGAAATCTTTGCTCAGGTTTGTGATAAACACATTTCCTCTAGTTTATAGGTTTAGAGCTTCAGGACTTTTGACGAGGCTTTTACCATGGCACAAAAATTAGAGAACATAGCCACTAATAAGGGGAAATTGAAATTGAGAAACAAGAATTCAAATTTCAAATCAAATTAAATTCCCTCCTCTAAACCTAACAATCAAACCAACACAAAATCCAAAAATAAGGGAACCACAAACATAGTTGTCCTTAAGACTAATCCTTCACCCATTGTCAATCAACCCAACTCCTCCAATTTCTCCAATCAAAACACTAGAAACCAAAACCACAATAATTAAAAAAATTACTTCATTAGGGGAGTCATACACTTTGGTCTTGGAGAAGTTGTGGAAACCAAACATAATATAACTATTGTCATTCAAACCCTCATAGCAATTCAATTTCACTCATCTTATACCTGGTTGGTATAAGGAGAATGAATTGTTTGCCTTTCACGATGTCTTTAGACATGGCATTAGTAGGTGTAATACCTTCAATAACATCATCCAAAACCTCATAGACAAGGGGGAACTTGTATTGGATAACCCTAATTCACCCCAAAATCAATCACTTGACATTTTTAGACATCCATTCCCCAACCATTCCCCTTCCACAAATAATGAAACCAATAGAGTGGAATCCTCTTTCAACCAAAAAGTCCACACCATTAATGCAGTCATTAGTCAACTCATTACTAAGGAAGCCATTAATGAAACCACCTTTCTTTCCCCTCCACTTATTGAGCTAGTCAAGTCACTCTCCTTTCCTTTAGAAAATGAAACTAAAGAAATAACCCCTCCACTTTCTCCACTCATTGAGACATTTGAACTACTAGCCTCTTTTTTGGAAGGCATACCAAAGGAGGCAACCATTACTACCATTTCCTTCTCCTCTATGATACAATAATCCACTCTTCCTTTGGAAATCACCCCTAAGGAATTGATCACTCTACCCACCTCTCCCATAGGAGACTCATCTTCCTGAACCTTAGAGCCTTTGATTGAGGAAAAGGATGAGGTAACCACTTCTCTCTCTCTCTACCCATGGGTTTGACCTTTGAGCTCAGTATCAAAGGGATCAAACCCACCTATAAGCCCTTCTCTAGACTAGTTTAAAACTTAGATTACTTATCTCTACTTGATGCAAATTATGCCACAACCAAGCCTTTAGAAACCTTTACAAACTAAATCATACATGAACCATCCAAAGTGACTCTACCTAAAATAATTGAGTCATCTTCTACCATTCCAACCAAGCCTACCAAAACCCTTGGTGTATTCCCAATTCAAGACCTTACTCACCCCTCATTGAAATTGGAAATAACTTAACCAAACATACCAAAGAAACCCCAAACCAATCCAACAAAGAAGGTGAAAACACCCAAGATTCCACAAACCAAAAATATACCTACCATTTCCACTTTGTGTTCTACTTTAAGACTTCACCCTACTACCTTAGTGAGGAAACCAACCTTCCCTAACAAGACCCAAATCTAACCACCACTTTTGGTTACACCATCACTCCTACTTTCATCTTCACCCATTTTCACCAAACCTTATATAATCAAACCACCTACTTCTCAGGCATCTACCCTGACACCTTTTGCCTCCAAACAATTAATACCAAAACCATCCACCAAAGATGTTCCTTCATCCAAATATCTAACCATGAAACACACTAAAAGGTATTCCAACTCAACTACCAAACCTATGACCTCCATGCCTTTGCCACCATTTCCTAAGTCTTACTCAACCATGCTACAGAGTTATTGCAAGCATCTTACTTAAACTTTCAACCTATAAGACCATTTGAACAACATAGTCCTAAAATGTCTTGGTATAATGACAAATTAGTATGATCATATCATAGAACACCTATGCGTAATAATAAGAACTATAAGGATCTCCAAGTATTATTCCATTGAATGTATCATGAGGATGACTTATTTTTAGATGAGCCTCTTATGAGCCCAACATCTATCTAAGAACCAAAAGCCATCAACTAACACTCACCTACTCCTCCACTCTCATCTTAGAGTAAAATAAAACCCAATAAATTCCATAGCCCAACTTGTTCCCAAGTCCATAACATCCATGTGGTCACAAATTCATTAGCTAAATTGAATTATAAGGGAAAAGCAAAGGTTTACATTTCATAGATATATCCTTGTTCCACCACCCAACCAACACCGAACACCTTTACCTTCAGCCAAATCTAAAGTGTCCATCTTGGGACCCTCTCAATCTAACCTATCTAAATCAATCCAATGAGTAGTTATGAAATAGCTTCACCAAACACTGGTGAAGATGAGATTGTATGAACTGATCAATACCTAACCCCATCACCACTAAGTGATGATAGAGGCTTTACAAACCATAGAGGTCCAACTAGAAGACCCACAACCTCTATCATCCTTTTTTAGATATATTTAACCTTCCAACCTTGTTACCTTCAAGGATTCAAAAATACCCTCCATCCATCTAGATGACCTATATCCTACCCTTTTCATTACCATATACATCAACCAAACCCACATCAAGAGGATTATGACTGATGGGGGAGATAAAATCAACATTATCTCCTCCCATACATACAACCAACTCAAATTACCTAAGAACATCATGTCAAAAACCTCAACAATTCTCTTATAATTCAATGATACCATGGCCAAAACTCTCAGAACAATTGTCCTTCACATTTACCTCAGACCCCACACACTTCTATAGTTCTTATATATAGTACAAGGTAATTTATAGTACAATAATTTGTTGGGATGAACTTGGATAAATTCCATGGGCTATGTTCCATCCACCTTACATTGATGCATCAAATTTGAACATTAAAATCAAGTTGTTACCATACAAGCTAACCCGAGTCTTTTTACATCATGTAACATGATGTACTAACCCAATGATGTTCTCCTTCCCCCATCCAACAAACCTTCACCAGTAAAATATGAAGCTCTATCTTATTCTACCACCAAATCATCCACCATTTCATCCATCCCTTCTACCCAAATCCCCATAATGGACCCTTTTGAATCAACCTTATAACATCTTTCATTGGGGAAGTATCACCTTTTGACACTAGACACTTTTCTTACTCCTCAAGAGTATGGTAATCTTGGCCAAAAAACCCATTATGACCCAAATATTGGAAACATTATTCCTTTTGAGTCCTTAACCTATAAAACCAATTTCATCTATGGGGGACTTGTTAAACCCCTTGACACTTTCACCACATTCACCTCTAGTTTCTCCTATCTAGATAAACCATAGTTTTCCAAGACATATCTTTATAGGTGTGCTTAGAAGGGATTTAGCCTAGGTTGGTATGAAAATGGGACACATGAGTTACTTCAAATCAAAACCCAAAAAACTCATGAAATCATGGCCTTAGTTTCACACCACCTAAAAATCAAACCAACCTGCCTTCCATCACCATTATTGAGCAAGAATCTCATCATCACCATCCACTCCATCATCGATAACTAAAGATTATGACATCATCCCCCCTAACATTTTTTTCATCAACATGATCAACCTCAAACTCCTAACATATGAAAAGGATGGGAAAACCATAAGCATTCCTCTAAGCCATCTTGAGATGGTAGGAGATGACTCTCCTACCATTAATACCATTTGGTGTTATGATGATGATTCCATTCTCACCTATCTTGGTGAAAAATATTCCTCTATCCATAAATATATTCCTCCTAAGAATTATACCATATTAAATGAATCCACCGTGTATATCAACTTGATCACTCCAAATAACTCACATTTTATCAAAATTTTCCATTCACTAAATCTCAAGGAGCTTAGGGACTTAATCTCCTTCCTACAATATCATAACATAGCATTTGCTTGGTCTTAAAACAACATTCTAAGAATTTATCCTTCCATCACTACCCACAAAATAGTCACCAACCATGATGCCAAGCAAGTTAGGTAAAAAATTCAATGAATGAACCCTCATATAGCCCTTATCATCAAAGAAGAGCTTCAATGTCTCTTATCCATCAATTTTATTTAACCCATTGACTATCTCCAATGGGTTTCAAACATCATACCTATGACCAAAGACATAGGGGGACTATGCATTTACATGGAATTTTGTGACCTTAAACTTGCTTTCCCAAAGGATGACTTTCTTTTGCCAAGCATTGACTAACTTGTTGATCTTACATCCAACCATGAGATATTATCTCTTATATATGAGTTCTTGGGTTACAATCAGATCTTAATTTCCCTTGAAGATCAACATAAAACCACCTTTATCACCCTATGGGGAACCTTCTACTATAGGGTCATTCCCCTTAGACTAAATAACATTGGTGTAACCTACCAATGTACTATGACCTACATATTTCATGACCTTATTCAAAAAATCATAGAAGACTATGTTAATGACCTTCTTGGGAAATCCAAATATTGTAAAGATCATTTGGCCATTGTTAAGATTATCTTTGAAAGAATCATTCATTACCATGTCTGCCTTAGCCTCAAGACGTGTATCTTTAGGGTCTTGTCAAGAAATCTCTTTGGATTTATCATCTCCCTTCAGGGAATCAAAGTCAATCCTACCAAAATCAAGGCAATCCTCAACATGCCTCCTTCTACCCACCTCAAACAACTCCACAACTTATAGGGCAAGCTCTAATCCATTCATTGCTTTATCTCTTAACTCTTAGACTAATGCCAACCCTTCCACTACCTTATAAAGAAGGATGTATCGTTCAAGTGGAATGATGACTATCAACATGCCTTTAATTCACTTTAAAATTACTTTCTATCTCTACCCTTCCTCATTCCTCCCAAGGAATATCAACCTTTTTACCTTTATATTTCCACCACTGACCACTCCTTAGGGGAAATGCTAGTTCATTGAGATTAGAAACATAAAGAGAAGGCTATCTATTACATTATCTATAGACTTGTAGAGTACGAGACTCAATACACTCATATTAAGACACTTTGCCTTTCCTTAGTCTTCATGGCCATCAAACCTTACCACTACTTTCTCAACCATAAGACTTATGTCATAACCAATACTGACCCACTCAAGTATATACACTCCAAACCATACCAAAACCAACATATGGATAAGTAGCTCATGCTTCTAGCTAATTTTAACCTTGAGTTTCTTTAGTAAAAGTGATAAAGCACCATTAGCAGACACCTGGCCTCCTCCTCTTGAGTTATCTAATGAGTCCATTATAACCCTATCTCAGACAGACTTCACCTATCATGTGACCATGTTATTTTATGGATAAAAGTGTCAATGTGGTGGGGAAGCCAACATCATCCTTATCCCCCTTCATGTTGAGCCTCTTTTTTTTTCTTTTAATTTAGATTTTGAATGTTCCAACAATATGGCTGAGTATGAAGCCCTAGTGATAGGCCTTCAAACTATGTTAGCCTTAGGAGTCAAAATGATCAACATTTTTATAACTCTAAACTTATGGTTAATCAAATCAATGGCTCTTATCAATGTAAGAATGATGTTTTTCAATAGTATAAACAACTATATGATGTACTCTTAGCATCATTTAAACACTACCATATCCAAACCACTCTATGATCTATGAACAAGTTTGATGATATATTATCTTCCCTCACTTTTTAGATCCCATATATACCAAATAACTCTAATATATCTATCATTATCCATCAAATTACCTAGCCCTCTTATGCCAAATCAGTTTCCCCCACCATATTCAATGTGGAAGAGACCCAACCTAACCTTTCATATCATTAGATCTTTGACTATCTTAACCTTGCCATCATTGCTTTTGATCATTATAGGAATTCTCTAAGATAATTTTCCAAGAGCACATCACATTATAATATATTGGGGGTAATTATTTATAAATGTAGCTTTGATGGTCTCTTCTTCTGTTACCTACGTAGTCATGAAGCCTCTCATGCTATTAAGGAAATGGATGATGGGATATGTGGGGGACACTTTAGTGTCCTATCCATCTCTAAAAGCATCTTTCAACTTAGCTATTATTGGCCCATCCTTAACCAAGATAGCTTTGATCATGTGAAAAAGTGTGTTAAATGTCAACAACATGCCAATTTACATCATGCACCTAGCCATAGTCTTTGAGTGTCCAAATATTTTTGGCCCTTTTCATAATGGGTTATAGACCTTATTGGTGACATTAACCCCAATTATTCATAGTGACATCATTATATCATCACTATGATTGAATATTTTACCAAATGGGTAGAGGTTATTCCTATTATCTTAATAAAAGCCAAAAATATTATCAACTTTATCAACCATCACATCATTTGTCATTTTGATGTCCCTTATAAAATTATCACCGACAATGGAAAATATTTAAAAAATAAACAAGTCCAAGGTCTTTATGATATATTTGGTATCAAATTAATTTTTTTAGTGCCCTATTATCCACAAGCTAATGGACAAGTAGAAGACTCTAATAAAACTCTCAATAACATTTTCACTAAAATGGTTAATGCATCTAGTCAAGATTGATAGTTACACATCCCTTCACCTTATGGGCATATCATACTAGCATTTGAACCCATATGGGTGATATCCCTTTCTCCATTATTTTTGGTCAGAGCTTGTCTTGCCTCTAAAATTCCAAATTCTATCTCTTCATATATCCCTACAAGATCTCATCTCTGAGAGTGATTATCATCAAAAACATTTATCCCAACTTGAGATACTTGATGAGCGTCATTTTGCTGCACTTACCCACCTTTGTGTTTATCAAGAATGAATCAATCATGCTTATAAAAAACACCTTAAAGTGTAAGAATTGAATATCAGAGACCTCATCCCAAAGGAAAATCAACATGACACTGATATGGAGAAAAGAAAGTAAGGCAAGCTTAATTTCAATTGGATCATACCTTATATCATAATTCACATGTGTGGATCAGGATCTTACCATATGTCCTCCCTTGAAGGGAAACTATAACTTGAGCCCCTTAATACTTCACATTTACATACTTTCTTTTGTTAAATAAGATTGAACTATCTTTTTTATCTAACTTAAGCTCATCCCTCATGTTCACCCACATTCATCTCCTTCTTTTAAGGATACCTAATTAAAATTAAATCATGTGATTATAAATTATAGTCTTCACCTAATCTTGAATAATGGGTACCATGGCCCTACCCATGGCATGATTCTCATGGTACCTTTTGCCCCTTGTATAGATATATTCTCATGGTTATTATCACTTAAACCTCTTGTACACCTCATCAACCTTCTTATACTTTATTTTTTTCCTTCATAAAATGTGAACCCTTAATCCTATATAATCAAGTCTATGACATCAAAATAAAAATAAAAAAAAATCATATGGGTCACTCTCTATTATTTGTAGACTACTCCCTTGAAAGATAACTTCTAAAAATATATCAAAATTGATAAATATAAGGTAGACTACTTCATTAAAGGATAAATATGAATAACCTTAAAAAAAGTAAATAAACTTAGACCACTCTATTGAAGGATGGCTAAGTAAATAATTTGTAAAAATCATAGTAGTTTCTTGGAAGCTTCCCACATCGATTAGCTTCCCCAACTTTTCCAAACAATAACAAAAGATCAAAAGACCCATTATGAAATTTTGAAAATACAAACATAATTTGGAATCCATAATTGGATTTCATAAGTAGACTTCCCACATTGATCAGTATATACCTTATATGACATGGACTTGTTTATATTATCTCTTTGGTGACCTATAAAATAGGTAAGCTAGTCTCCCAAGAAGGTTCCATTTTCATCCCCCCTTTTATACACTCTATAAGTAATGTATTTTGAGATTACTTGACATTATTTGATTAATACACCTTTTTAACCAACTAAAAAATGTTAATGTAAAGAATTTTAAGGGGCTTATGTTCATAAGCCAATCTAACTTCATCTTGTTTTAATCCTTGCCAAAGAAGTATCGTGCCTTCTTATTCTCGTATACTAGTTGATATTATCATTAAGGTGTTTATATTTTGATTATTTTATCTTTATTTTTTCAAATTTAAATTTCATTATCTAACCTACTCTATGTTTTTTGACACCTTCATCAAAATAAATGCATTTGACCACGTGTTTTTACCTTATTGGTTTAAATGTTTTTTAACTATATGAACATTTTAATCAATTAAACATGTCATACATAAAACATCATCTAATGGTCAATAAAATCAACTAATCCATATATAAAATCTCCCACAATCCAATGATACATCAAAAATAAATGAGTCGTTCACACATATTATCTATCATATGTCTAAATCTAAATGAGGAAGCATATACTCATCAAAATTAAGCATAAACATAGGCATCACTATCATCATAGTCATCCATAAACCATAATAATAATCGCATAATAACCATGTCCACCCACACATAACCAATATCCATAACCATAATCATATCAATATAATAAACATGATCATCTTAAACATAAATTAAATGATCATCATCAACAAAAACATCATCATCACATAACCATATCATAAACAACATCATAACATCACTAACATCATCCTACCATTTATCAAATCCATATAACTATGATCCATAAAATAGAAACATAACAATAATAAAAAAACATCATAAGCATCATCATATCATAAACAACATCAAATAAATATCTATCCATCACATCACATTCCTAGCTAGGTAAGTCCACATTGACCATTACATCATAATCACATACAAAACATCAATCCATACTCATCATGAACATAAATTAAAGATCCATAACATCACATGCCTATCTAGGTGAGTCCATATAAAACCATTAAAAACATAATCATATCAAATCATAAATAAGCAACATGAACATCATAACCATGAACCACAAACCATGAATAGTGATCATATCTATATACATCAAAATAATGATATATCTCTCAAAATATGTATACATCTCATTAAATCAACTCATTAGATGGTATCAAAATCATATAGAACATTAAAAATATCATATCTCATAGCAAATATATGATCTTGGGGCACGATTTCCTCCTAGAGCTTCACCTCCTACACTAGCTTGTCCTCCCATAGATGTGGCCCACTAACCTGGTGTCATCATACTAGCACCTCCTATAATCCCAACTCTATACTCACCCCATTAAGGCTCATTTAGACAACACTTGAAGACCAGGGCCTCATAATACAATAGCTCCTCCAATGCCATTACATATCTCTACATTGAGATAATCCCTAATGGTCCCATAGCTACTGGTACTCCTTCTCCTGCCTACTAGAGAGAATCTCTCTCCTATATCACCATGGATAGCTAAACTCTAGTTTGATCTCTCTCCCCTATAAAAGTGACCACCTAACCCTATGATACTACTTAGGATGCCTATGTTATGGATATAGCTACTCATGCCTGGTCCCTCTAAATAATCATTACTTGTATATCTAGGGAAAATCCCTACTTCTGAGCTTACTAACCATCTCCCCTTACATTGGCATCCATGTCCTACTGACCACTATCATCACCTCTAAAGTCAACCATAGTATAGTGTGCCTAGTACCATATCAAATAACCATATATAAAATTTCCATCATACATATCTATCCTTATAATCAATTCCTCATTATTAATGAAATCATGAACTAGCTATGGAACAGGTAATGGAAACTTTGCATCTTCCCTCTTATACCTCAAGAACACCCTGGGGATATCCTATACAAGGCTAAACTACCTTCATACCCTATCAAATGGAATGAGATCTATTTCATGCTCTTTCCTACCCATATACATCTATAGCTCTATAATGATAGTGTGTGTCAGGCATAGTGTCATCATCCTAGAAACTTGACATATGATCTCTAGATCATGTCTCCCATGACCAAATAATCTAGACAGTCCCTATACCACTTTATATCATGTGCCCTTCCTCTTAGTCCTAAGAGGGCATAATCACCTCTCTACCTCATATATCTAACTCTAAAATCCACTTGTACAAAACCCTCCCATGGCAGCCCTATAGGTTTCAGAACTTAGATGTGTTTGTAAGCCCAGTAATGGAGAATAAACCCAACACTGATCTGATATCTCCCTCAATAAATTTAGACTAATATCATAGGATCCTATGAAATTATTTTCTAACCCAATGAAATATCAATGAGCACCCAAAACAATAAGTATGGAAACCTCTCACTACTCAAATCTTGTAAAGCATAGTAGGTGACTACTATCATCATCATAGTCAAAATTCTCCTCACATCCCTATCCCTCTAATATAATGGTGTATAGTGGAAGCCTCTTGAGTTATACCATGCATACTCATGGTCCTCTCCATATAAGAGTTACATGTACTCATCCTTCTCATCCTTCTCAATGTGGTAGATTGGCTCACCCCATATGGGTAGATGCACTATTTTGTGGATGTCTTCAAGCAAAATTTCTAGCTCACCTATAAGAAACAAGAAAGTGTTAGTGGTAGGATCCCATCTCTTAATGAGTGCCACTAACATTTCCACATCATAAGGTACATGTTGGTAATACCTCATCCCACTAAGACCCACATCTTCCATGTGCTCCCAATCGACATTGATCATCCCTTGTTGAATCTTGTTAAATATCTAAGGCACCTAATCCCTCTTCTATATCTAATCTCATGCCATTGGGTTTAATATCAAAACCCTTAATTCACTAACATACTTTTCCAAATGAACTCCATATATCACACCTACCTCCTATTCTAATGTTTTCAACTCATAACATTTGCCTAATATGGCCTATACCTATGACTTATCTTCAAAAATTTACCCTTCACCTTTAAACCTAATCTACCCTATACCTATTCACCTATTCCTTACTTAATCACACTTACCAAATAACATCACATAACCCTCTTACCATTACTCTACACTATAATACAAACCAATTGGTCTCTACTCTTTATCATGACTACTAATTATAAACCTAACCCCTTAACCTATCAACCCTTAATTATTACCTATCAAACCTTAATTTTTATCAAAAACCTTAACTATCACCTAACTATTCACATAATTTTAAAAATGACTCTTCATTTCATCGACCACTAATGGTTGGTTATTTCTATAGTTGATTGTCGATGGTTAGGAGACTAACCACTGATAGTCATCATAATGTGACTTATTGATGGTCACCTATCGAGCACCAATGGTTAATAATCATTAGAAACAACTGGTACCAACCACAAATAATTACTATTTAGTGATTATTAGTGATTAACACAAACCCTACCCCACCCAAACTAATAAACTAATCACTAATCTGGAGCCTATCCTCCCCTAATCTATAGCCTACACTCCCAATCTACCCTAACCTCTCAAAATTTCCCTCCACACCACCCATTTCAACTCTAAAATCAAAACATCTACCCAAATCCTATCCTTAATTCAAATAAACTGACAACTAAATAAACAACAAAAAGATTCAAATTAACATTCAAAAATAAATCAACTACAAACTACCAAAATTAAAAACACTACCAACCTCATTCCTTGACTATCATCAAGGAGGAACCCTAAGAACTAATACCTGAATCCATACTCTCCTTCATCCCCTCTACATCCTCATTAGGTTAAACCTATAGAAAACTTGGTCAACTTAACACTCTCACTCACTAAATCACTCAACTACCTAACCACCACCAAATTTTCATGCACTCATCACTAGCTAAGCACCATAGGTTATAAAAATCCAAGTGAGGTAATACAACCCTTAATAGCTCTTTTGTCATCACCCTTTTAGGGCTAACATATGATCATCAATGCTTAGGTTGACTATCAATAGTTGACTTTAACCATTTATGGCTAACCAATTTAGGGTTTTTTCCTTCCACCCCCAAATTTTTAGCATAAAATTAGTCTAAGTACTTACCTTTAGAGTATGTATTCTCCACCAACCACCAACCATAACCAACCATATTACCTGACCTATGGTCATTTTAGCCCAACTATCTCATGTTTTGTGATAACCTTGCCTTGGTCCTTTTGAATACTACAACTAAATTAACATGCTAAACATTTTTGTATTTGCACTATCTTATTCACAATTGAAAAATTATGTCTTCTTGGGATCACTTCTACCTTGGATACCTATGACTACTCTAACCTTATCTAGGAGAATTGCATTTACAAGTGTAACCCAATCACCATGCCTAAATATGGTCATGTGGTCCACTTGTCACTTGTCCTTCTAGTGCTGACCTTATTTTTACCAACCATGGAAACCTAGTCAATATGTGATCTTGACTATCATACTTAGTCATACTTTTTGGACATGTTTGTACTTAAGGGCCCAACCTATCACCCACTTTATTACCAACTTACCCACTCGTCAAAATCACACTCGATTTGGTTTTACCTCATCAAATCCTAGTTTGAGGGGGATCTTCTCCTCCCATGCTTGGGGAAACCTAACCTTTGACCTATAATCCATTTTTATTTTGTAGATTGCTAATATAAACTACATAACAAAGGGGGTAAAATATAGACACTATAAAATTTCACACAATGGTTCTAGATGTCTAACTAACCCCTAGACCACCTTGGCACTCCTAAGGACTATCCCATAATATTTTGACCATAAACCTAAGTTAAAATTGATTGACTTTGACCACTTTGACCTTTAACTTATCGACCATCAATGGTCACCCTAATCACTGATGGTTAGGCTTAACCACTAACAATCAACCTTTAACCACCTTAAGGGTTAACTCTAGCTAACTCTAGCTTAATTTTTTATATTTAGTTTATGTAATCCAAATGTGAATCAATCCATGCTAAAGATAAAATTAGATGACCCCTTAACTCCTTATTGAACTTATTATTTCACCTCTCCTTTCCTTCTATAAAAAAAGAGGAGGAGGTGAAAAGGGATCCAAAATCAATGCCATCAGATCATCAGAATGACCATCAACAATTATTATAGCTTTTTATATCATAAATTATTTTGTAGGTCTTCTTCTAGTGAACCAACAACAAGTATGATAGAGATCCGAAGTGTCATTTCTCATTAGTCAATAACCAAGAACCATTATTCTGCCAAAATTTCTTTAAGATCCACCAACATATTTCTCAACCATTCACCTCAACAACAAACAATAAAGCTAAGTATTTATTTTTAGTAATTAGTTCTTTTCATTCCTCTTAAAACCAACCTTTGACCCACACCCACCTTCTATAATCCATTTTACATCCCTATCAACCTAATTTATTAAACCAATCTAGAACCCACAGTAACCATCGATAGTCAACCTGACCGTTGATGGTCTATCTATATTCACTAATGGTTTCTAACTATCGATGGTTACCTTAACCATCAATGCTCACCCCAACCACTAATAGTCACAATGTGATAATTATAATAGTAATATATTTTCACTCATTTAACCCTAAGCAAATCCCAATTTATATCTCTCTTGATGATCATAGACCATCACCTTATTTTATGAAATACACCCAATATTTAGCATTAGTATCAATATATTTATTTCTATAATTAGTCAGATTCATCTTTTCATTTATCAAGCACCTCTTGCATTTCATTTTAGTATCTTTTTTTATATATGCAATTAATTTATCTTTCATTTTCAGAACTTGATTATTTAAAAGTGTGGATTGATAACCTCTAATAATGCTCATGCTTCTTAGATTTATCTTGCTAAGTACTCCACCCTACTATCTAAATAATCAACCATCTCTTTAGTGTTTTATTATCTATAGGTCATTCCTCCTAATCCAAAGAGTAGTATCTACAACCATTTATATCATGGAATGCAAACCAAATCCAAGTTCTACTAACCCCACCCTTATTTAAAGTCTTACAACTTTCTTCTAAGAAAATAAATCAAAATTTATTTGAAATACCTTTAAAAAAGTTATTTCAGGTTTGATATGATGTGAACAGGCCATATATGAAGAGATAATGAATTGGATAAGATTAAATCAAATTTTAACACTTTTAATCAAGATTGGCCTAATGAGACAAAGAGTCTTCAATACACCTAGCTAGATAATTAAGTGATGTGTCAAAGGGAGCATTTAGAGATCAATTGAAAGGTGTCAAGAGTAGAGAAAAGATGTAACTCAACATGACCTAACCATCAATGAAACCACTTGTCATTTCACAAGATAAAGTGAATGGAAATTTTGAGGATAAAGGTAAGGTGTTAATAAATATTTATAACTTCTACTCCACTTGGAGCATAAGATCATATTTAGAGGACCAATACTTGTCCTTGAAGACTTGATGGGGTAGTTTCATAACTCTGTCCTACTCCCTTCTCTCCTTCTCCTCTTACTTTCTCTATATATTTATCCTTTATATTCTAATTTTGTATCCTACACCTAGATATGGTGAATACCTACCCATTTTCAACCTTTGAGTCAATGAGAAATTTATAGTTTAACCTCCTCCATTGAATAGTTTCAATATGTATGTTTGACTAGTTGATCTTGTTAAGTGATAGTCTTTGTTCCTTGGTATGTTGTCCTTTTTTAACATTAATATTGAGTTTTAAATCCTTTTTTCAAGTCTTTTAAAGTTTTTAATATATTTTAATGATTTAGTGAGTTGTTTTTTCAATAATGTCATGTCATGACCTCTTGACTAGTCTTCCTAGCTCAAACATTCTTCACAACCTTGATGGGAAGAAGTATTGATATAGAGAGAGGAAAATTTGGAGAAGGGTTTGTTTTAAGTTAGTCTAATGTTTAAATGTAAAATTATAGATTTTTGGTAGTGGTCAAATCATATTTGGTGAATTGCCTCCATTAGAATAGGTTTCTTTCCCTTTTCCTAGCAAGTTGTAGATTAGTGTTTGAGCCTATTTGATTCATTTAGGAGAGATAGCCCTTTAAACCTAGTGATTCAACTCTCCAATAGGGTACCCAAAACATTGAGGTATTTTCATGTTAAATAAAATTTTTAAGGCTTGAACTACCTTCAAAAGGGTGCAAATTTAATTGATAATAGTTTTGGCATGCTTAATGGGATTAAGATCCAAAGTTGTTAAAGAATTATTGGTGTTTTTCTTCTACATTAAATCTTTGGAGGCATTCAAAAAATCAATGGAGACTCTATGCATAATCAAAGAATTATAATAATCTAGTCACTTATTCAAAATATGTTTCACTTTTAATTCATTATCTTGATGAATTTAATATGGCTAAGTTTGAGGTGAATTTCAAATTCATGCAAGTGGATGAGGTATATCAGTCCTATAACACTTCCCATAAACCTCAACATAAATATTATCAATCCTATGATGATCCTTATCTGAATTTTTATGAGTCATAAAAATCCTATGATCATCTTACATTCCCTTTACATGACTATGATGTTGCATATGGTTATCCTTTTCAAGATAAAGATGTTCCTAGACAATATAGTCACTTCTGAAATCAGTCAATTTCATGTTTGAATCAAAATATCCTAGGATATGAGAGGTACATGATAGGTATTAAAACAAAAATGGAATATGGTCAAGATATCCCTAGTCATCTTATTCATAACATGATAGACTCATTGTAGCTAATGAAAGAATAATGGGCACCTATTGAGACATCAAATTGACAAAGCCTCTAAAGTGAAATTTTGGATGTAGGTGGTCTCATTCAAAAAATAGAATATATTTTAATATTCCATGAAGGAAAACAAGTTCAATCTTATCAGCCCTCATATGTACTAACCATTCTTCTACAATAAACCATTTCAAGTGAGTATCAAAGTGTTCTAAATTATTCATATGTTACTCAAACTTTCACTTCTTGGAATTCAATCCAATAGATATTTAGAAAGAAGAAGGAGATTGTTATTGAGAAACATATTGTTGAGAACCAAGATTCTACTTATCTTCCTCAATTACCCCACAAGAAGTCTTTCAAGACTCCAAGCTAGAATCAGGTGGTGAAATCATGGAATAATCAAGGTGAAAAAAGCATATATTTAGGAGTTAAAGTCAAGAAAGAATCTAAACCTATGAAATACTCTCCCATCCCTCCTAAATATCACTCTTATATTCCATACTAGCCTTATTGTGTTTTTTATCCTCATGAGGTCACTAAACACCGTCAAGATAAGCTATTCAAAGAGAGTATAGATAAGAAAATCAAAGAGTTAGAACTAAAAGTGAAGAAGGAATAAGAGAGCCAAGATCAAAAAATTAAAGTAAAAAAAGCCTTGTGCCTATTCAAGATCATCTTCCCTCTCCTAAATAAGCTCTATTTTTTCCATATTGAAGGTATATTTAACAGGGTTTTAAAAATAAGGAGAGCTTAGTTGACAAGGTTAAAGATAAAGTTGTAGTTGTTGAAGAGCCTTAAGAAGGTTATGATAAAGATGAAGTGGTTATTGAGATAAATGAATCACTTATAGCCCAAATTAACTTACTTTCCCTTCAATATTTCCTACAAGGACCTTCTATTACCCATCCCATTCATGAGCCATCCACCATAACTCATACTTCCTCTCCAATTCATGAACATATCCATTCCCTCCCACCATCTCCCTTAATAAATATGAACCTATCCTATGTCTCTAAAATGAAGAGGAATTTTAAGATACAAATGGATGTCAAAGAGAGTGTGAATAAGATAATTCAAGTGCATATTATGAATAATTCAATATTGGTACCCCACTTGGTGAAGGTAGACACAAATTAGTCTTCATAAATGAATAAAGGAATTATATTGATGATGTTGTAGCTACATATGAGAAGGGTATTAAAAATGATACCTTGGATAATGAATAATTTGGTAAAGATATGAAAGATTAGGCTCTTGAGAAGGACATCATGTTGACTTAATTTTTTGAGTCAAATGAGTAGTTTTAAGGAGAATTTGAAAGAAATGTCATAAACATATTTGAATATGTTCAAATAATATGAAGGTATTGAGAAGTTGACACCCCTAGGAGAACAAGAGTAGATTGATGATGAAATATACAAGTTCCTAGTGAGCCAATATGTTTTCAAGTTCATGATAAATCAATCTATTATGAATATAGTCCTTGAGATAAGCAAGAGTTTGAATTGGAAAAGTAATAGAGAGTAAGGTTGTTAATACCTTCATGGACCAAGAATAATTAAGGTATAAGCATTGGGAAGTGTGTAATAAATTTGAGGCTCTTTAAGGGCATAAACCTCATGTTGGTTAGATTGAAGATGTTTTTGAGGTTGCATTATCTCTTGAAGGATAATGTGATAATCTCTAAATTACCATTTTTGAGGCTGATCCTATGAACCAAGAGGTAATCATTCTTGAGTTAAATTCAAACATCAATAAAGAGCACGAGAATAATATTGAAGCACAAGATGAGTATGTGTTCATTAGTGATTGGTTTACTACCATGTATTCACTTGAGAACATGCCAAAAGGGTTAGTATTCATGAAAAGGATGAAGACAACAATACCAATGTTCAAGTGGAAACTTACCTCATGCTATTTTCCACACCATGGAGTACGAGATAGTATAATATTTACCTTTGATCCAAGAGGAAGGATTTATTTTTAGGTCAGTTTTATATAGTTAGTTTTATTATGTTGTTGTTTTCCCTATGTTCTTTATAGCACAAGTGTGGTGTATGTATTGAGTGTGTTTGATTTGATTTCTGTGTGTCAAAGGTTAAACCAATTTGTTTTGTCATGGTCAAGGTTTGGTCAGGTTTGAATTTGAGTATAAATAACTCCATTTCCAAATAAAATCATATAATTACTAGTCTATTTTGCATAACAAACATGCTACCCCTATGAATCACTAATTAATTGATGAATTTTAACCCCTAAGGTCAAAATTTCAACCCTTATAGGTATAAACTTTCTTGTCATGCCTTTATAGTCTTGTTTATATCCCATTACATGCCTTAGTGGTCTTCAAATAGTCTTTATAAGGTATTATTATCATGATTTAAGGTAAATTTATAGAAATTAAGGTAATGTTCTTTCTTAGTCTTATAGTGCTCTAGTCATGTCATGGCATGATGAGACTTAGTAAAGAGGTGTAATAGGTCATTATGTGTCTATTAATTCATTTCATTCCTTAATCACCTTTTATAAACATTTTTTGATGTTTTGGAAATATTAAGGTTCTTTTGTGGACTTTAAGATAAGGCTTATGAAGAAAAAATTGGTTTTCTTTCTAGCTTTCAACTATATGTTCTTAATTTTTAATGCCTAGAAGAGAGTTTAATGTACTTATACATACTTTAAAAACTCATTTTTAGAATAAAACATTGAATAAATTTCCCTCAGTATTATAAAATTTAAAATAATTATTTGGATCAAGTTTTAGGTCGTACATATGCATTAAACACTATCTCTCCTCCATCATTGCCTTCACAAGTTCAAAAAGGCAAAAATCAAATGCATGGTATGGCTAGGAAAGAGAAATTTGGAAGCTAAAAATTTGGAAATTTTTAGGGTCCCTAATAATATTCAATTTAGTGAAATTGGTTTGCATATTCATGACCCAACCTTTATGAATTATTGTTAAGAGTGACAACATGTCATTATGCCTTGTCCATTTAAGTAGGGTATGGTTTTGCTCATGTTTATTCATGCCATAATTTGATGGAGGAGAATGGTGTTATGGATTGTTTTCAAAGGAAAAATGACTCCTTTAAATGATTGAGTCATCAATAAAATCAACTTTATGAGGTGTCTTCATGAAGAGGGAAAGTGTCTCAGGTGTATGGAATGTATCATTATAGTTGTAAGTAGTTTTGGTTGGTTTGTGATGTTTGCCACATTCATAAGTTCCAAGTGCCTTATATTTAATGGAAACATCCTCAATCTCATGATATTCATGTTCTTCCACTTAGAATGTGATCATTGTATACAATCTCTAAGTGTCTTGGTTTTTGAAAGCATAATCTGTGTTCATAAGCAACCTTATCCAAGTCTTAGTACCAATCTTTGGCCTACATGGAAATGAGAAGTCAATTATATGGATGAGAGAGAAACTTTAACATTGGAGGTCTAAGAAAGTGAGTTCAATTCCAAATATATACTCTCAAACAAAGGTTATAAAATGTTTTAGTCACTCACAGGGCTACAAACTTGTGAGTGAGCATTCATAAGTCTAGGTTCATGTTTAAGATGCTTCAAAAATAGGAAGATGTATCATATACTAATATAAATTAATTTTACATTGAATGACTCTATTGAGGATCATAAAATAGTATGAATGAATGAAGAGACCCTCACTTTCAATGTAAAACCTTATACATGAGTTAACTGTATGCACATTCCATACATGTGAATGGACAAGTTTCAAGTGGAATAATGTTTGTAAAAATATTTAGAGGATTTTTGAGAAGGTAATAATAAATTAAAAAACATTTTACATAATATCTAATAAAAATACTCAAGGGTCTATCTTAACAAGTACATATAAGCAAGAAAAGAGACTTATAGGTTATATGCATGGAGGTCCTCCTTTGAATAAAAACATTTGTTATGACAAAAGGAGTTATTCAAAAACATATATCCATATATAATGAGAGTTTAAAAATCAATTCATAGACTCATGAATATTTATTATCTAGTTAAGATCCATAAGGGGTTGAATTGACTAGTTTCATAGTCACTAGTTGAGTTCACAAAACCTAATACTCATACATAGGTTTGAGTACAAGAATGAATAGACAAAGGTTTTTGAACACTATGAAAGATTAAATTAAGTTTTTAAGAAAGAGATAAATAAATCCATATAAATTTTGGATACTATCAATATGTCCATGATATGGTTGAGAATATCAATCTCTAAATTCATGTCAAACTCTTCTCTAAATGCCACCTATAGCTAGGTCTAAAAAGTCAAGGAAAAAGTGAATGTGTAAGGTTTTTAAGCAAGTTAAAACATTTTATACTTTAAATTATATGATATAAGTTATTAATCTATCTAAAATATTGAAGTTAAGACTTTGAAACCCTTAAATGCATCTAGACACCTAAATGGCAATCAATAGGTCTACTACATAATGTAGGTTAGTTCAAAGTTTAGAGAGAAAATAGAGTGCATGTGAATAAGATTAGAGTTTAGATAAATAATATGGATAGTGTAGAAGGTAATTTTAGTTTCAATAAACATAATGATAATTTAGAGAGAAGATGACCAAAAAGAAGATGTACTTCAAATCCTACACAGGTAACCAATTGAGTACATATAAGCCTACCTTATTTAATGAAATTGTCTTTTGGCTAAGAGAGGTAGAAGTATGAATATGAATTAAATATTTTGAAGATTGTTTAATATTGGTATTCACCCTATAATATCATCCCAGTCAATAATATAAGGGATGGTATGGTTAAGAGATCTGTTTAGGATTGATTGAACCCAAACCAAGCATACAACCCTATGTGTGGATTTTTATGATGGAAGATGGTTTTTATAGTTAATATGAGATCCTTGAGGGACTTAAGGAGGTGATAAATACCTTATAAAATCATTATATGTGGTCCTAGATTCTATAATAAAGAAGAAAAGTCTCAAACATAGTCAATTAGTGTCATTAGCATTGACTTGCTCTTAAACCCTAGCATGAGTTGATAAAGGATATAGTAGGGTTGGAGAAGAAATATGAAAATATAATAATTAGATAAATTAAAATTTTGTGCCACATACATTAAAATCTCATTTATAACTTAAAACAAACATAAAAGTGCTCTTTTAGACCTAAACTCTCATTGACCTCATAAAACACAGTCTTATAAGCCCAAGATGCACTTTCTCTTGATCAGTATATATATAGGGTTTTAATGATGAAAAAATATCATTGGGTATGATAAGAGACATTTTTTACTTGTAATTTTTGTCATTGGTTATTTGATTGATGCCCCAAGATTTATGAATCATCCTTAAGAGTGCAAGGCACTCACAAGCTACCAAAGAGACCAATTTTAACCCAATGAGAGAAATGATGATTTTAATTCCTATATATTAATTTAATAATCCTTTAAAAAACATTTTTGACCTTAAAAACTCTATTGATAACCTTCCCATGCCATTGGATGGCACATGAGTAAGTATAGTGTATGGAAAATGTTGGGAGAAGGTTATCACAAGCATGTTTGGGAGGTCTATACAAGGTGTTAGGAGATCTAATTTGACATGAAGGATATTAAAGAGGTCCTTAAATTTAATACATAATTTATTTTATTTTCCACATGTGTGGGAATCCTATATAACTAAAACCCAGTTTCTAGGCAAGGAGGCTTAATTGAGGCCTAATTAAGGAGAGGGAATGGGATAAAAAAGACATTTACATTTAGATTAAAGACATGAAATTTGTCATGGAGTTGTAAATACATACTAGTTACTAACATATGTGATTATTTTCTCAATAACATCCATAAATTATTATACATAATGAATTTTACCCATTTTTAAGGCTATAAAGAATGAGGTCAAATGAGAGATTTTGGAGTAGAATGAGTTGTTAGGGGTAGTTTGAGACCTCTAAAAGAGTTGTTTTAGGTCTAATATGTTGTTAATAGTCCATAAATGGAGAGATAATTAATTATATAAGATGAAATCAAGTTATGACACTTGTAAGTAAGCTTGGCCTAATGAGACAAAGAGACTTCAAGACACCTAACAAGAGAACGAAGTGTTGTGTCAAAGGGAACCTTCAGAGATCAATTGAAAGGTGTAAAGAATAGATAAAGAATGTAAATTAACATGAATTGACCATAAATTAATCCACTTATTATTTCACAACCAAGGCAAAGGGCAATTTTTAGGATCAATATATTATGTCAAGCAATATTTGAAACTTCCATGCTACTAGGAGCAGAAGAGCATCTTCTAAAGATGAATAATTTTCCTTGAATACCTAATGAGTTAGTTTCATAAATATATCCTTGATTTTAAATTTTGAGACACTTGGTAACTCTTCTCTCCTATACCCTTATCTCCTTATCCTCTTACTTTCTCTATATATTTAACCTTGATAAGCTAAGTTTGTATCCTCTATACATTTGTAGTATTTGAATCAATGAAACATTTCTATTTTAACCTCCTCTATTTACCAATTAAAATTTTTGTGTTTTACTATTTTATCTTGTTAATTGATAGTCTTACTTTCTTGGTATGTTGTGAAGTGTATGCTTGACTGGTTGATTTAGCTAAGTGATAGTCTTGATGTCCTTTTTTCAGGTCTTATGAAGTGTCTAAGTGAGGTGTAAGGGTTTAATGAGTTATATTTTCAATAGCTTCATATCATGACCTCTTGAATAGTATTCCTATCTCAATAATTATTCACAACCTTCATGAGAAGTATTCATGTAGAGATTAGTATCATATTAAATTTGGAGAAGTGTTTGTTACAGGTTAGTATCATGTTTGAAGTGAAATTGTAGCTGGTTAGAAGTGGTCAAATCATATTTGGTACATCACCTCCATTATAAGAGGTTTATATCCATTTTATTATAAAGTGGTAGATTAATTTTTGATCCTATGTTATTTATCAAGGGGAGCTATCCCTTTAAACCTAAAGATTCAACTCTCTAATTGGGTACCCATAACATTGAGGTATATCCATGTTATTTTAAATTTAGAAGGATTGAACCACCTTAAAAAGGGTGAAATTTTTATTCATAATAGTTTCCATTTAAATTATTATTTATGGCTTGAGAGGATGCCAAATATATCTTTAGATGGCTTCAAAACTTATTCAAACTCCTCAAATGGACCTAAATCCTTGTGGGGGCACAAAATCCTCTAGGCTTAAACCTGTGATCTCGCCATTAATGAAAGATGATTCTAATTTATGACCTAAATAATGAATAATATGATTGTATATGGATTTATAAGACTATATAAATCATGTATCATCTTGAACAACCTTTCTCCATTAGCAACAAGTTCATAACTTCACTAAAAATGACCAAAATTGAGCCTATAGGGTTTATCTAGGGTTTCAAACCTACTTAACTTGTTATCATTAAATCATAAATAATATATATTTGAAATTGAAATATGAGGGAATTAGGGGCCCCATATATGTCTAATAGCTCATCCTCTAACTTTATCTCTCCTATAAATACTAAGTAACTAAAAATGGCCATTATGAGGCTACCAAGAGCTCGATGGAGTATGTGGTGTAATTTTTGGTTTGAAAAGAATTTTTAAATTCTCTCTAAGAAATATTAAACCTATTTGAATCCATTATAATGTGCCTTTGTCTTTTTATCTCTTTTAAACATATTTTCTCTCTCTTATTGGATAAGAACTTTTATTTATAACTATTTGCAAGAATAATAATTACACTTTTTGGTTAAAATTGTATTCTCTAACTTAGTTTATACCTCATTAAAATTTTAAAACTTATCATAGGTATTGAAACATGCATATGTATGTACATTAACCTTTAAAACCTTCACATTAGCTTATAACTAGTAAATATGATCTCAATGTTTAATAATACGAAAGTAGTGAGATACCTTAAACTTGTCAAACTACCTAAATATTTCCAAAATTGATTGAAAAATAGTATGATCAACTTAATATCTTATTTAATTAGTTAATTTGATCAGTTTTAGACCATAGATATCCTAAAAAGGTCACCACCTTGTCTCCTTGAGCATAGTCCTCCATCAACATAATTTCATACTTAACCTTATTAAAAATACCTTAAATAATGCTAAACACAAAATGAAGCCTAAAATTACCATTTGATGACTAGACACATGACCTAAATTATCTATCAACTATACTATGATAAATAACCTTGAAAAATGATAATACACACTACCTATCATCCTAGCTCATCAATGACTAACACAACTCCTTCATAATGAATATCAACAAATTTAATGTTAGATACATCAATGTTTGAATGACTACCATTCATGGTGGCAAATTTTTTTATAACACCTTTGATAGACTTCTATATTTTCATGATTTTTATGCATCTAGACTAGTTGCCTTATACCTCCATTAGGCTATGGAGTCATGAGCATTGCCAACTGAAACTCGAGACCTTTAAAAACTCACACCAAACACCCAAACACAACAACAATAAAAAATAAAATAAACTAATGTTCTTAAATCACCTAAATAAAAGGAAAGATAAAGAACACAATAAAACAACATATTCCATAGACATTTAGGGAAAATAAACCACTAATACGTTATATATAAAGGATAAAAACATCATGTTTGAGGTGATAGAGTAGCTCCTTGAATTCAACCAAGATAATAAAATACTTTTAGAATCTTGCTTCTCATGAGAAAAAACTAGCATGGGATGATTATTTATCGATTCAAACTTACTCACTAGGGTAATCTAGTGGCTTATTATTTTTTAAACCCCTTGAACCTCCTTTGAATGGTTCATTAAGATCTCCTTGAGTCTTTTTTGACATTGCAACCTTATTTATCTTTCCTATGCCCACTTGGAATTTCCCAATCTACTTCTTAAGGATCATGAGTCTCCTCAAAATGTCAAGTTAATTTGAACTATGATGTATTACATATCTTTAATCATAAATATTTATTTCTTATTTGCCAAATATATCCACAAGTTGATTAAGATCAGCTTGGTGTTTATGCTACTCATCATTCTCACAAAGATCTATCTTGACCTGATCATTTTCTTTCGATGTTATCTTCTACTTGATAGGGATTTCATATTATTTTTGGTGCTCATTATACATATAATTGACCTCATCATCAAGGTATATATCTCTTTTAAGGAGGTGTAAACCTAGTCACTTCTTAAAATTCCTACTTTATGGCATAATATTGCTACCACATATCATCAAATATTCCTTGAGTCTCATGCTCATAAAATTCTTCATATTTGGTAAGTATAACTACATATTCATTATGAATAACATGCCTTACTATACCTAGAACATCATCATATGAAAAAGATAATTTCTTGATGTAGCCTTTTAAAAAGTATAATCAACACTTACTTTAGGAAGTTCATCACATTATTCATGAATGACGTATGTGCCCATTACTATCTCTTCTATAAGTTTATATGGAACAAATTCATAGTGTTCAACTCCCCACTAATCAAGGGAGAGGTTAGATATACCTTCAAGGGAATAATTTCATTCTTGGTCAACATGAAAGTCTTATTCGTCAAGAATGTTATAATTGGCATTTGGGGCTTGAAGCATATAAGGTTCTATATGAAACCTAGACATTGGTTGAAACTAAATTTTTACCTTGGTACCATATTTGGCTCTAAACACTATGTAGGACCAATTTGATGCTAAATATCCTCCAATCTTGGATATAAACTCCTTAGATAAATATATGTAAGAATATGGAGGTAGGTATATTACAAAGACATCATGAAGGACTAAAAAAGTAGGACCAACATTCAAGGTAAAATTAAAAATTTTGATTACACCTAATGTCTTGGTAGCTAACACATCTAGTTCTAGGAATCCCTTAGTGACTGGGTCATACTTTAGGCCTAATTAATTAGCTACTAGTTTAGGCATTATTAAAGTAATATCACCATTATTAATCATATTATTATGAACAAGGGAGTCACCCACAATAAGAGAAAGGTAGAATGGAGTTATATTATCATCCTTACTTGTTTATTTATCAGTAGTTGTGGAAATATTAGTGATATTAAACCCTCCTTCCTTGTATATCCTGCTGGCAGGATGATCTTAGAAAATTCTTCTTAGAGTAGACCTTTTTGACCAGTAATGTATAATGTATCCCACATTGGGATACTCACATGAACTTTATACATCTAATCTATGATTTTGATAGGAGAATTATCAAACCTTAACTGTCCCTTAGGAGTTATAATGTTATTTGAGCTTGTGTTTGTGAAAGTTAAGGTGCTATAAGAGTCTTCATATTATAACTTCTTTATGTTTCCTAAACTTTAGGGTATATATTATACCCATTCATTTCTTAAGGCACTTGAGAATGTGAATAAGATAATTTACCCACCCCTTATGTCTCTTCCATTGCCCTCTTCTTAGACCTAGTATTGACTACTATGGAATTATCAATTTTACTTATCTCTCCTAACTGATTAGTTTCACACCAACATAATTATTTCTAATTCACTAGAGTGGCATCTGATTTAAATTTTATTCCATTAGTTTCTCCTTGAGTATACACCTCAACTTGAGTCATAAAAGGCATGGTACCATACTAAGACATGAAATCTTGAGTAAATGCATCATTATGATAGGAAGACTGATCCTAAGGTTGATATTGTCTAGACTCTTTCAAAATATGGTTTTAAACTAGTGCTAAGTCACTTTAAAAAGTGGAAACATTTGGATTAAAACTATTTTATGGGTTGTCTTTTTTAATCTACCCTTGATCTTGGGAATTAGATTGAAAATGAAACCTATTGGTCTAATAGGACTATTGGGGTTGATAAGACATATAATGCCAAGTTTGGTGTCTTTTTAAAGCCACTATCTCATTCCCTTGGGCTTTGACCAGGATATTCAACTCTTATATTTAATGAAAATGTCTAGGGGTAGAATGTTCATGATTGATATGTTTAGGAATAAGAGCAAAAGCTAGAGTAGAAGTTTGAATATCAATAAATTGTGGTATAGGAGGCCTTAGGGATATTTTTCCATCTTAGATAATATTATTTTTATCTTTAATTTAAATTTCATAAACATCAGGTAGATTCTCTCCACTCATGGAATGTATCATAGCAACTATCTCACTATTCATGGACTTGAGATAGTAAAGGAATGCATAGTTTGGGGTAGGCCTCACAACAGATAGAATTATATCCCATGTCTTCTAAAAACTAGAGTTAAAATCTTTCATTAATTCTTAGGGAGGTCTCTTTAGGTGGTTAATTTCTTAGCTAAGGAAAGATGATCACTCTCATCCTCAAATCTTTTAATCAACTTCTCTCCTAATTCATCCCATGAATTAATAGAACTAAGGGATAAGGTTATATACCATTCCAATGATTTATAATTGAAGGATATTTCTAATACTTTAATGGATACATTATCTTGGGTGATATTGTGGATATTTAAAAAGTTATCCTCCATGTCTCTTATATGCCTAATGGTTGTAATAGTACTCTCTCCAATAAAATATGGGACAATCTTGAGGGATAATGCCATGATGTCATCATATTTGGCAAGGTTTATGGGAGACCCATAATTAAAGGAAATAAAGGGAAGATTTATATCCATCATATCATCCTTAGGAATAAATTAATAGAGAAAATTAATCCTTATTCTAGGAGACTTGGTGTAGTGAAGAGTATGAAGGAACCACTTTCTTTTGACTACAAATAATGGTAACTCAATAAAATCAAATGAAATACATTTAGAATTTGAAATTTTAGTCACTTTTGGAATGAAAAATGGGATTAATAGTTTACAACCAAGATCTAATAACTTTTTTTAATCCTTAGATGCTTCATGAAGGAGGTTGATATAACTACAAACTTATCAAGATCAATATCAATATTGGAGAACCTTGTTCATCTTAGGGCCCACTAGGCATGCTAGAACTATTATAACTCAAATTTTCACCCTTGAGATGGTTTCTTCAAGACATTTCACTTGAACTATAATGGTATTAGTCCTTGGTTTTGGGTGACCTCTAAGTAGACTAAACCTCTAGATTTAGACTAGCTCCCTTGATGCTTCACCCAAACTATTACTAAATTATTCAATTGATGAGAAAATGGAAAAGAGATTTGATCTAAATCCTAAATGGGGTGATGCACCAATAACATTAATCCTATACTTGATTGAATTTAAAATATTTGAGGCAAAGAAGGCATATCTTTCACATAACCTACAACCTTGACATGACTATCATATAAGTGTTTCATTGAGAGGCTCGAAAGTACATTGTAGTACTTATGAGAGTAACATCTGACATTGTGAATGTAAAAATTATGAAATTCCCATTCTAAATCATGCATATACAAATCATAACACTCAAAATGACATGAAATTGTAGTATTTTATGCACAATAGTGATTAAAAATGGAAAATAATTTAGGAAAGTAAACATTCACTAGATAAGATTAATACAATTTCATAGTTCACATATGAAACAACATATAAGTATGGAAAATTAGTCTTAATTACCAATTATCTATGATTTCAAGTATAATTTTAGTTAGGTTTTCACCATAACCAATAGAGGCTACCACAAAATGCCATTCAAGGCTTGTCTTATATAAAGAATAAAGAGAGAGAGAGAGAGAGAGAAGGTGGCATAGAGGGAGTTCATCTTGACATTTTCATTATCAAAATAGTTACAAGATAGAATGGATTTGACACCAAGTCTACAAAATATGTTTTTTCATCCTTCCTCTTAAAATTTTTGAACAAGTGTTGATGTTATTCCTCATGAGTGGCATGGGAGGTTACTTTCGCAGACCTAAACTTTTTGAATTTAACTCCTTTACAAAGAGCTATACATATGTATCTTGAGGGAAATTACAAATAATATAATTAACACTTGGAATTTTATGGATTTACTCATATAGGGTTTTTTTTATGCCAACTTATACCTCTTTCAAATCTTCTTCTTCATTTGGAGACTAGTGTTGAACATCATAATTCATTCTCACTTTTTGATCAAGGCATAAACCCTATATGTAGTTCTAGTTCTGTATCATAATAGGTATCTATCTGACCTCATTACTTTAATTAATATGCCATTTAAATTCATAAATATTTGACCATTAAATGAAAATCATCTTGAAACCAATTAAACCTTAGCTAGTTAATGGATTGAATAGAGAGAGAGAGCTTCTATGACATGAAGGTTCCAAGTAGCCTTGAGGGTTGGGTTTGATCTTTGTCTTGACTTCATGACTAAAATATCTATTTTAATAATTTTTATATACTTTTCAAGTTGATATGATACACTTATATCTCTCTATACTTTGAGATGGGCCTATAAATAGTTTTATTAAAGCCATTCAAGATATCTTTCTTCATTTAGGCTTGTTTGGTTACTTGTGGCCTATATCAAGATTGTGAAAATTTATTGAATGATTTAAATATGATAACAACATATTTATATTTGCTCAGGTATCCTCTACATCTATTTAGAAGAATTTATCTAGATCAAAACCTTGAAAACAAGCTCAAGAAAGAGATTTTAGGCTAATTTCATTACACATTCAGATCACACATGCCAAACTTTAACTAAATCATATTTTTGAGAGAGGCAATAAAGTAATCCAAGTGATTTGGAAGCCATTCTAATCCATTTTAAATGTTTACAAGGTTAATTCTCTCCATCAGGTAATTTTAGGGGTTTGAGTAGGGTTTAAGGGCTATTGGATTCTTAAGAATGATTCATAGATTTAAGATACCTAAACCATAAATAAATTCCAATGATATTTATTTGGTAATCCTTTCTATCTTCTCAAATGGGATTAATATCCCATGCACTTTCTCATGAAAGTTCCTATGATCTATAAGTTGATTTTTTTAGCAATGCAACTTGTTTGTGTGTTTGAAAGGAATAATTTGCAAGTAAAAAGGATTATATGTATGCTTTACTAGTTTATCTTGCTAAGTGGTAATCATGATATCATTTTTCAGGTATTGTGAAGTATCTAAGTGAGGTGTAATGCTTTATTGAGTTGTATTTTCAATAGTATCATGTCATGACCTCTTGACTAGTCTTCCTATCTAAAGCATTATTCACAACCTTCATGATAAGTATTGATGTAGATAGGATAACTTGGAGAAGTGTTATTGAAGTTTAGTCTCATGTTTAAGGTGCAATTGCATCTATTTGGTAGTGGTCAAATCATATTTGATGCATCATCTCCATTATAATAGGTTTCTCTCCCTTTTACTAGCAAGTCATAGATTAGTGTTTGATCCTATGTGATTCATCAAGGGGAGATAGCCATTTAAACCTATATTATTCACCTATCCAATAGGGTACCAATAACCTTGAGGTATTTATATGATATTTCAAATTTGGAAGGCTTGAACTACCTTTCAAAGGGTGCAAATTTGATTGATAATAGTGGTAATTGAAAGTATTCTTGGTGTCTTGAGAGTATGCCTAAGAGATCTTGATAAGGCTTCAAAAATCATTCAAACTCCTCAAATATACTTGAATCTTGGTGGAGGCACAAAATCCTCTAGGCTTAAACCTACAAACTCACCATTCCTAAAAGATGATTTTCATTTATGACCTACATAACCATTAATATGATTAGATATGGATTCAAAAGACTAGAGAGGGACTATAGGTACTTTCACAACCTTCATCAATTCACAATGAATTCATAACTTCACTAAAAATTCCCAAAACTGAGCCTATAGGGTTTAAGTAGGGTTTTATACCTACTTAAATTGTTAGCAATCATTCATAAATAATATCCCTTTGAACACAACAATAATTCATTAAAATATTAGGGCATTAGTTCCCCATATTTGTCCAAGATCTTAGCCTGTAACTTTCTCTCTCCTATCCATATTAAGCAACTAAAATGACCATTGTGAGGTTACCAAGAGATTGAAAGAGTATCTAGTGCAATTTTTAGTTTTAAGATAATTTCTCAAGTCTCTCCAAGCATTATTAAACATAGTTGAATCCATTCCAATGTGCATTTCTCTTTTTATCTATTTGAAATGCATTTTCTCTCTTCTTGGCTAAGAACCTTCATTTATAACTATTTTCAAGAGTAATGGTTTCACTTTCTAGTTTAAGTTTTATTATCTAACTTAGTTTCTACCTCGTGCACCTTTTAAACCTTATCATAGGTCTTGAAACATGAATATGTACATACCATTACACTTAAAAACCTTTATTTTAGCTTATAGCTAGAAAATATCATCTCAATGTTTTAATATACAATAAGACTAAAGTAGTGAGATACCTTAAACTTGTTAAAACTACCTAAATCTTTCCAAAATTACTTGACAAACAATATGGTCAACTTATTAGCTTGGTTCATTTGTCAATTTGATTAGTTTTAGACCATAGTTATCCTACAAGGGTCACCACCTTATCTCCTTGCACATAGTTTTCCATCAACTTGATTTCATACTTAACCTTAACCTTATCAAAACTACCTTAGATAATGCTAAACATAAAATGAAGACTATAAATAATGACCATTTGATGACTAGACACATGACCTAACTTAATTATAAATTAAACCATGCTAAATGACCTTGAAAGCTACTAAGTAAGGCACACTACCTATAATAATAGATCATCAATTACTAACACAGGTCCTTCATAATGGCTATCAATAAATTTAAGGTTAAATACATCAAGTTTTGAATGAATACCATTCATGGTGGCCAAATTTTAGATAACATATTTGGTGGCCTCTTGGGGTTGCATGTTTGTTATGAAATTAGACCAGTTACCTTATACCTCTATTAGGATATGGAGTCATGAATTATTCCAAATAAAACTAAATAACTCTACAAACTCACATTAAACACCCAAACACAACAACGAGACAAAATTAAACACACCTATATGCCAAAATCACTTAAAAGAAAGGAAAGACAAATACACAAAAAAAAAACATGTGTCATAGAAATTTAGGAAAAGAAACTACTAACCTATTCTATACAAAGGCTCAAAACATGTTTGAGGTGATAGAACAGCTCCTTGAATTCAACTAGGGTAAAAAACAATAATCTTAGAGTCTTCACTATTCCATGAGAACCAACTAGAATATGATAATTGTTTATCTATTCCAACTTGATCACTAAGGTAATATAGTGGATTATCATTCTTTAAATACATGGTAGATGCAAATATATCCTTTGACCCTCCTTTTAATGGTTTATTTAGATCTCCTTGAGGCTTGTTTGACATTGTATACTTCTTGATCTTTCCTATTCCCACTTGTCATTTCCCAATCTACTTATCAGGGATCATGAGGACCTTCAAAACCTCAAATTAATTGAAACTATGATGTAGTAGGTATATAAAGACATCAAGACTAACTTATTTTTTGTTAAATACATCTATAAGTTGATTATGATCAGCTTGGTGTCTATGTCACTCATCATACCACAAACCTCGATATGATCTAATCATGTTATTTTAGTGTTATATTATGCTTGATAGGGATTTCATATTATGTTTTGTGATCATTAAACCCATTATTAACCTCATCATCAGGTCCATATCTCTTTTGAGGAGGTGCAAACCCAATCTCTTATTCAAATTAATGTATTATGGCATAATATTGTTGCCACATATCATAACTTCTTGAGTCTCATACTCATAAAATAATTAATTTTTGGTAGGTAGAACCACATACTCATTATTAATACCATCACTTACTATACTTGAAACATCATCATATTTCATATGCAAAAGGTAATTTTCCAATATAGCCTTTTGAAAATTGTAATCAAAACTTACTTCAAGAATTTCATCACATTCTTCATGAATGATGTATGTACCCATACCTATCTCTTCTATAAGTTTATATGGATCAAAATCATAGTGTTCATCTTGCCACTCATCAAGGAAGAGGTCAGATATACCTACAAGGGAAGAATTTAGTTCTTGGTCAACATGAAAGTCTTCTCCATCAAGAATGGTACAATTAACATTTTGCGATTGAAGCATATAAGGTTCCATGTGAAACCTATCCATTGGTTCAAAATTAATTTTGACCTTGGTACCATATCTGGTTTTAAACACCATGTAGGACCACTCTGATGCTAAATAGCCTCCAATCTTGGCTGTAAACTCCCTAGATAAACATAGGGAAAATTATGAAGGTAGGTTTATTACAAAGACATCATGATGAACTGAAAACATAAGGCAATAATATGAGGTCAAATTCAAACCCTTGATTAAACCTCACATCTTGGTAGCTAACACATCTAGTTGTATAAAATCCTTGGTGATTGGTTCATACTTTAGGCCTAATTGATCAACTACTATTTTAGGCATTATTGAAGTACTGACACCAATGTTAATCATATAATTATGAACTAGGGAGTCACCCACAATAAGAGGAAGGTATAAGGGAGGGATCTTACCATCCATACTTGGTTGTATATCAGCAGGTGTGGAATTATTGGTGAAAACTATACCCTCCTTCCTTACTTATCGTACTTTTAGGATGAGCTTAGATAATTCTTCTTGGAGTAGAGATTTTTTACCAATAATGAATAATTTATCCCACATTGGGATAATAAAATGAAATTTAATCATCTGATATATGATGTTGATAGGATAATTACAAAACCTTGACTATCCCATAAGAGCTACAATATTGTTTTGAGTTTGTTTATGAAAGTTGATGTGCTACAACAGTCTTCATATTCTGACTTATTTAGGTTTCCTAAACTTTAGGGGATATATTGGACCCATTAATTCTTTGAGTTACTTTATAATGTGAACAATATACTTTACCCACCCCTTGGGTCTCTTTCATTTCCCTTTTCTTAGACTTAGTATTGGTTGCAATGGAATTGTCAATTTTACTTACCTCTCCTAACTAATTAGTTTCACACCAATCTCCTTCTTGATAATTCAATATAGTGGCATATGATTCCACTTATCTTCCATTAGTTAATCCTTTAATAGGCACCACAAATTCAGTCATAAAAGGCATGCCCCATATTAATCCATGAAAGCTTGATTGAATGCATCATTCTAATAGGCAAATTGATCATGAGGTTGATATCATCTAGACTCTTAAACAAAATTGTTTTAAAATGGTGATAAGTACCTTGAAGAAAATGAAACATTTGTATTGAAACTATTATATGGTTTGGATTGAGTAATCTACCATTGAACTTAGGAATTGGATTGAAAAGGAAGCCTTTTGGGCTAGTAGGAATTTTGGGGATGATAAGAACCTTGATAAGACTTCTAATGTTGAGGTTGGTATCTCTTTAAATCCATTATCTCATTACCTTTATATTTGACCAGGTTATTCAACTCTTGTATTTTCTAAAAATGGCTAGGGGTAGCTTATTCATGATTTTTATGTGTAGGAATATGAGTAAGAGATAGAGTAGATGGTTAAATATTAGGAAATAGTGGCAGAAGATGCCTTGGGGATATTTGTATAGCTTGGATAAGATTATTTTTATATTTTATTATAAGGTTATAAATATCAAGTAGAGTCTCTCCTCCCATGGATTTATCATAATAGATATGTCACTATTCATGGACTTGAAAATAGTAAAGGAATGCATAGTTTGGGGTAGGCTTCATAAGAGATGGAATTCTATCCCATGTATTTTGGAACCTAGATTTGAAATATTGCATGAATTATTTGGGATATATATTTATGGTGGTTAATTTATTAGATAGGGAAAGATGATCACTCTTATCATCAAATCTTTTAATCAACTTCTCTCCTAATTCATCCCATGAATAAATGGAACTAGGGGATAAGGTTTTATACCACTCCAATGTTTTGGCATTGAAGTATATTGATAATAATCTAATGGATATATTGTCTTGGGTGACATTATGGTTATTTCAAAAGATAGAGATGTCTCTTATATGCTTAATGGGTGTAATAATCCTCTCTCCACTAAAATATGGGACACTCTTGAGGGCTGATACCATGATATCATCATATTGGTCAAGGTTTAGGGAATACCTAAAATTTAAGTCCATAAAGAGAAGATTTATAGACATCCTACCATCCTTATTATGGCTTGGATAGGGAAAATGAACCCTTATTCTAGGAGACTTGTTGTAGGGAAGAGTATGAAGGAACCACTTTCTTTTGACTAAAAATAAAGGTAACTCAACAAAATAAAATGAAATACCTTTAGACTTTGATATTTTTAGTCACCTTTGGCATGGAAAATGGGATTACTAGTCTGTAACCAAGAGCTTAGAACTTGTTGGAGTCATCAGATGCTATATGAAGCAGGTTGTTACAACTACAAATTTGCCAAGACCAAGATCAATCTTAGATAACCTTGTTGATTTTGGGTCCCACTAGGCATGCCAAAACTATTATAAATAATGTTTTTACCTTGATAGGGTGTCTTCAATCCCTCTCACTTGATTTATATAATAGGATTAGTCCTTGGTTATGGTGACTTCTAAGTGGACTAAACCTCTAGATTTGGACTAGCTCCCTTGATGCTTCACCCAAACTATTACTAAACTATTCAATTGATGATAAAATGGAAAAGAGAGTTGTTATAAATCCTAAATGGGGTGATTCAATAGTAAAATTAGTCTTATAATTTATTTAATGTACACTATTTGATGTAAATAAGGCATATCTTTCACATAACCTATAACCTTGACATGACTATCACATAAGTGTTTCATTCAGAGGCTCAAGAGTGCATTGTAGTATTTTATATGGCATTAGTTTACACCCTTGGAGAGGTTTTTCTAGGTTCACTCAAACTAATTCACATAATTGTAATAACCTCAATATGTGTGTATCCTATGATGAGATTGAATCTCTAGAGAAGGCTGACTTCCTCTTGGTGTATTACCTAGACTAATGTTTCTACTTAGAAAAGGGTTAGAAAGGAGGAATAGGGTTACTAATATAAAAATGTGATGCAAAAAATTTAAATGAGACACTCCCATAATATTGAAACCAACACTAGATCAACATAAGACAATTTTAGCTCATACAATCTCACAAACTAGCTAATTGCATAATTATTTCATGAACTAGGCTCACCAAGCAATCAAGGAAGCAAAGAGAAATTCTAAAATTCACACCAAGCATCCATTGATGGAAAAAATAACACAAGTTTATACCTACAAGTAAATTTAAAATTCCTTAAAAGAGGTAAGAAAGAAGGACAATGGATATGGAATAATCTCCTTCACAAATCCATCATGCACAAGCATACTAAATACTAGTCAAAGGCTAGAGATAGGTAAAAATTATCTTATTGCTTCAAGAGGTAGTTATTAAAAAAAATTGACATGGTTTAGCCTTTTCAAATAAGGGTCTCTTTCTCTTCAAAAATGAGAGAGTATAATGAGTCTCCAGAGAGAGAGAGAGAGAGAGAGAGAGAGAGAGAGAGAGAGAGAGAGAGAGAGAGAGAGAGAGAGAGAGAGAGAGAGAGAGAGTTACAATGGGAAAGAAAAGGAAGATATAAGATAAAAAGGGGAGAGAGATAAGGAGCACACCATTAGAAATCCATTAATGAGCTACCACCTCCCATCAATGCTCAACCATATATTTTTTAATCAATTTGGGACTAAGCCTTCATTGACAAATTAAACTTCATTTCTCCCAATAGCCTCTGAACCCTCTCATTGGTTAAGAAATACACTATAATACAAGAATATATTTTGAAGATGATGAGTCATGATACTTTAGGAAGGAAAATATTTAAAGCCCCTCTAAAAATGTATTGAATGTTCTAACCAAAATTTCCAATCCCCAAATATATCCCTTGGAACTCTATGCCATCTTCTACTTAACTTCATTATAAGGATAGAATCCTCAAAACTATGAGCCTAACAAAGCCATGACTATGTTTGTTTTAAGTGGTTTTAAGTACCTACTTTATCAAGGATATGACTATATCAAAATATGAGACATTTATTTCATAATCAACATAGGTCCTCTATATATGAGAACCAATTCCCATATTGGTTTTCATATATCCATAATTACAATGAATGTCTATATGGTAGGGTTTCTTGATCATGAAAAAAATGTGAAACCTATCTAAAAGCTTTTGAGAGGTCTTAGCTAAGATTTAATGGCATCCTTAAATTCTATAGGGTTAGTTCTAGTAATCCAAATCACATTTTGATTTTTCATTTATGCATTTGACTACTTGGGTGGTGAGATATTCTAATATGATGTGTCCATCTAGGTGGTAGCTCCTTAGACTACCTATTTATTTTTTAAATCTAACCATTAACATATTAGACATGTGTACTCATCCTATGGATTTTGGAGATTTGATTTAATTTACTCCATTTATTTTTTTGGAAGTCTTCTGGCTTTAACCTTTAATGTTGGATGTCAATATACATTTTTATTTATAAATCATGCCACTTAGTATTCCTACATTTATCCTTGGGATCTTATTATCAATTTCATCTGGTTAATATGCTTGTGCCATGTAGTACCCTTGTGTGTAATCTGAGCTCTTTGACTTCTTGAACATGATCTACACCATTGATTTTAATCCACATGGTTAAACACACTCTGTCAGATATTTTTATTGATCAAATGTGCTCCATCAATTTCCTTGAGAGATCACTACAATTAAGACACATGTCATCACCACACTCACCCTTAGGATCTATTAACCTTTTGATCTTGATCTCACTTTTAAATATTCAATGTAGGATTTAACATGCACCATCAATATTTCTTTGACTCACTCACCTGACTAATCACTCGCATGCCATTGATCTATATGTTGGATTTTAAGATGATGCCACATGTTATCCTTTAGTTCAACTTGAAGCTTGTTAATGATTTTTTTAATCCAAATATCTAATCCCCATGGATTTAACTTGATGTCCCCTGACACATCCCATGCTACTTATTCATTTTTAAAGGCTTATATCTTGAGATAGAGAACTCTTCAAGATACCAAATTTACAAGGGAGATCTTTATAATGAAATAAATCAATATTATGTAATTTTTCAACCTTGGTTGGCTTCTTGATTACATTTTTCAAATTTACAACTAGGATAACTTTTTCATTGTTGTATGATGTGTCATAATGGTCTGGCTCCTTAAAATCACCAAATTCACACTTTAAGCTTGCTTAAAGTACTTTAAAAGCTTGAAAATGACATGAGTTATTCCTTAAGTTTGTCTACTCTTTCTATCACTGGGTCAATCTTACATTAGGATTCTACTCAACTTCTCCCTCTAGACCTAGGCAAAGTCTTTTATGTGGTCCAAATTTGGCCAACATCTTTGGTGACTCAATTAGAAATCATGCCTTTTATTCTTAAGAACCTGGATTTGTTTCTTTGATTGATCCATTGGGAATATGGAGTCATAAGTTTTTCTTTTAACTGACATGAAATGATGCATGGATAGCCCTTTTCTAGAAAAATTTCTTGAATCAATAAGGACCAAAATAAATAAAACTAATAATGTGCCCAAGGCACTTATGGAAAGGAACACACAACTAAAGAAAATGTGCACAAAGCACTTAGAGGAAAACATAAAAATAATCTAATATATATAGGCTTCCAATTATAATTAATTTTATCCTAAATTAAATGGAAATTAATTATCATCATTCAGTTGTGATGGACTAGGATGGAAAATACCTTGCTTTTGAGAGTTCATGTTAGGTGGGATAAGATGCCTAATTATTAAATTTTTTATCTTGTCCCCTGTTAAATGAAGTGGGAAAAACATGTCTCCAATGTATAATATTGGTCCATTTATTTAAATTTTGGTCCATATTATACTATAGGAGCACTTGACATCTTCTCCCTTGATGGCTCATTTGCACATGAAGGTTCATTATCCAGGTTTAGGCAAAAATGTTCTAGGTCATCCCAAAAGGCATACTTTTCTTGGTCATTTAGGACAATGCCAACCTTTAAACCATTACTATCCTACTTACTTTCAAAGAAATAAAATGGAATCTCATCAACTAATCTATGGTTTAAAATGTCATTTTATTATGGTGCTTGATCTAACCATTCTCCTTCATACTTGAAGACATCAGTATTACCTTCAATGGACAATTCATTTTGAGACTGGTCATCTTCCATAACCTAATTTATAGTTTTATCTTCATGTTATAAGGAAGCATAAGATATTTTATAACCTTTACCTAGTCCATGGAGTCATGGTATAGTTATTTCCATACTTAATTTTGATCTTCTTCCTCCTCTATTTCCTTCTCTTGCTCATTTTACCTCTTTAACATGATCAACTAACTAATTGACTCCTACATCCATATCAATATTTTCACTTTACTCATTATCATCTTCACCCACACCAAATTCAAGCTCTTAAAATAAATCAAAATCTCTTTTTCCCTCATTTATGACTTGAATACATATTTCTTCAAGTATTAAGGCATTATTACTACCTTCAGGGTCAAATTCATTAGTGTCAAAACCATGCCAAAAAGGCTGGTATAAACCTAATTTTTCCTCTTTTTAATGAAGTTGATTACCTATCATGATCATCATATATACCTATATTTTCCTCTTGTTGATCACCTATAACTACAATCTCCTCCTCTATCCTTTGTAAAATAGGTTCTTCCTCCATGAGGGAGGTAGTGGGAGGGTGAACATTTTTATTTTACCTACAACTTAAGAGAGTGTCCCTCCAACTAGGGACTCTAAAATCTCTTTTAGGTAATTATTTGGGAAGGGATAGATATTCATGGAACTTTTGTATATAAAGCTCATTAAATTGAGCTAATACGTCTTCCTTATTCTCTTTATCCATTAGCTCCTTCTTTATACTCTCTTAAACTAATTTCCATGAGGGAAATTTGTAGGGTATAACAAATTTTTCCTCCTATTGAGTGGGTATAGGAGAGGGTGGTTTTAAAAGAGAGGTTATGACATAGTCAGGGTCATTGACATAGGATAAGATCCATGATGGGATAGATTCATGTTCTTAAACTTAATGGTCTTTAATGATTTTCTTGACTCTTGACAAACATGAGTTTTGATAAGGTGGAATAAGGGGTTGGGTTTGAGCATAAATAGGAGTAGGAGAGGGAAATTAAGGTTTAGGGTTGGATTTTTTTAATATCAAGAACAACTGATAGTCATTCTATTTCTTAGCCTAGTATTGCCTAACCAAGTACTCTTCTTGAAACATCAACTCTTGCTCTTGAATAAGAGCTTGGTGTTCAAGATTCATTTGTTACCTATATCACTATTCCACCCTATCAATCTCTCTCCATTATCTTACAAAATAAATTCTCATCTCACTTAGACTATTTTTAGGTTGACTAAAAAGAGACAAACTATGATAAGGATAATATAGTGAAGCTTGAGAGCCATTTGGGGGGAAGCCATAAACATTATTGATCTGGTATGGAGGATAAGGAATGAAATAAATTCACTTTGATCAAGTGGGTGATGATACATACCAAATGATAATGATTAATCACCTGGGATACTTAAACCAATTGATGGATACTTGGAGTCACCATTGGTATTTTCACACATGCCTCTAAAGGTTGATTGGATGAAAAGAACACCAAAACTCTTCACTTAGTAAATAACATAGTAGTCCCACCAAGTGTGCCATAAACTATTGTGGCAATATTTTACACCCTTAGAGAGTGTTTTTTAGCATCCCTCCAACTAATTCACACAATGAGAACAACCTCATGCTATGGGTATCTTATGATGAGGTTGAACCACTAGATAAGGATGGTTTCCTCTTGGTGGATCACCTAGAGTAATGTTTCTTCTTGGAAAAGGGTTAGAAAGGGGGAATATGGTTACTAATAAATATAAAATGGTGATTCAAAAAATTTAAATGAGACACTCACATAATCTTGAAACCAATACTAGATCAACATAAGATAATGTTAGCTCACACAATCTCATAAACTAGCTAATTGCATAAGTATTTCATAAACTAGGCTCACCAAGAAATCAAAGAAGTAAAGAGGAATTCTAAGATTCACACCAAGAATCCATTGATGGTAAAAAAACATAAGTTCAAACCTTAAAATAGCTTAACAATGCCTTAAAAGAGGAAAGAAAGAAGGACAATGGATATGGAATAATTTCCTTCACAAATCCATCATGCACAAGCTTACTAAACACTAGTCAAAGGCTATAGATAGGTAAAAATTATCTTATTTATTTAAGAGGTAGTTCTTACAATTTTTTGATATGGTTTAGCCTTGTCAAATGAGGGTCTCTTGATATTAAAAAATGAGAGAGTATAATGAGTCTCCAAAATCTAAGAGAGAGAGAGTTATAATAGGAAAGAAAGGAAGATATATGATAAAAAATGGGAGAGATATAAGGAGCACACCATCAAAAATAAATTAATGATATTCCACCTTAGTTCAATGATAAACCCTATTTTTATCAATTTGGGACTATATTATAATAAAAAAATTAACAGTCATTTATCCCAATAGCCTCTGAACCCTCTCAGTGGCTGATAAATACACTAGAAGACAAGAATCTATTTTGAAGATGATGAGTCATGATCCTTTATGAAGAAAAATATTTAAATCCCCTCTAAAAATGTATTGAATTCTCTAATTTCATTTTCCAATCCCTAGATCTATCCCTTGGAACTATACACCATATTCTACTTAAACTAATTATAAATACAAAATCTTCATATCTATGAACTAGACATAGCCATGACTATGTCTATTTTAAGTGGTTGTAGGTACCTATTTTTTCAAGCATATGACTATATCAAAAGATAATACATTTGTTTCATAATCACAAATATGCCCCTATTCCAAACCTAAACATAGGTCCTCTATAAATGAGAACAAATTCCCCTATTGGTTTCCATATATCCATAATTATAATGAAGATATATAGGGTAGGGTTTATTGATCATGAACAAGACATGAAACCTACATCTAAAATATTTTGAGAGGTCTTAACTTAGCTTTAATGGCATCCTTCTATTCTTTAAGGTTAGTTCTAGTGACCTAGATCATATTTTAATCTTGAATTTATGCATTTGCCTACTCGAGTGGTAGGATATTTTGATCTGATGTGTCCATATACATGGTAGCTCCCTAAACTACCTATTTATTTTTGAAATTTGACTATTGACATCTTAGACTCATGTCCTCATCTCTTTCCTTCTAGAGATTCAATAAAATTTAATCCATTGATATTTTTGAGTCTCATAGCTTTGACCTTTAATGTTAGTCATATATCTACATTATACTTTATAGATCATGCCACTTGGTATCCCCATGTTTATCCTTGGGATCTTGATGTCAATTTCATGTAGTTAACAAGCTTGTGCCATGTGGTGGCCTTGTGTGCAATATAATCTCTTTGACTTCTTGACCTTGATCCACACCATTGATCTTAATCCATGTGGTCAAAATTTCTCTATTGAATCTAATTTTTCTTGATAAAAAATGCTCCATTTATTTACTTGGGAGCTCACCATGTTTGAGACACATTTCATCACCATATTTGTCTGTATGATCCACCAACCTTTTGTCTTTGAGCTCATCGTTAGATCTTTCATACATGATTTAATGCGTACCATTGATTTTTATTTGACTCATTAACTTGATTAATCACCCACATTCCATTGAAGTGCATGTTGGATTTTGAGATCATGTCACTTGTCCACCATAAATTTAACTCAAATATTGTTAAGTATTTTTTTGAATCCAAAAAACTATTCTATGTGACTTTAACTTGATGTCCCCAGGCACATCCCATGCTGCTTGTTCATTTTTAAAGGCTTATATCTTGAGATAGATAACTCATCAAGATACCAAATTTTTAGGGGATATCCTTGGCATGAATTACATTATCATGAAATTCCTTAACCTTAGTTGTCTTACCAAATGCATTTTTCAAATTCACAACCAACTTAACTTGCTCATTCCTATATGACGTGTTATGATGGTTTAACTTCTTAAAATCACCAAATTGAAACTTTAAACTTTCTTAAATTGTTTCAAAATATTGTAAATGACATGAGGTTTTATTTTATTCTATCTACTCTTTCCTCCATTAGGTCACTCTTCAATTAGGAATCTACTTAGCTTCTCCCTCTAGACTTAGGTAAAGTTTTGTATGTGGGCCAAATTTGGCCAACAGTACTTAAGAGGGTAACACCCAACCTTTTAAAGGTAAAAATGAGGCAATTCCACTTTTAAAATCATGAATATATAAATCATAACACTTAAAATGACATGTAAGAGTAGTATTTTATGCACAATAATGAGCAAACATAGAAAATAAGCTAGGAAATCAAAAATTCAGTAGAGAAGATCAAAAAAATTGCATAGTTCACATATGACACAACATATAAGCATGGAAAATTAGTCTTATTTATTTATTAAATATTTTTTAAAGTACAATTTTATTTAGGGTTTCACCATAACTAGAATAGGCTACCTCAAAATTCCAATCAAGGATTGTCTTATAGAAAGAATGAAGAATTGAAAGAAAGAGAGAAGGTAGCATAAATGGAGTTCATCATGACATTATGATCATCAAACTAGTTAAAAGTTAAAAAAAATTGACACTAGGTATGCAAAATAAGTGTTTTCATCTTTCCTCTTTAAATTTTTAAAAAAGTGTTGATGTGATTCTATATCTTGATGGAAATTAAAAATCCTAAAATTGACACTTGGCATGTTGTGGATGTTCTATGCCAAATTACACCTTTTGCAAAGCTTCTTCTTCATTTGGAGACTAGTGTTAAGCTTCATAATTCATTCTCACTTTGTGATCAAGGTATAACCCTCAAAAGAAGTTCTAGTTTCTTGTCATAAGAGGTATATATTTGAACTCATTACTTTAGTGAAGATGTCATTTCAATTCATGAGGCTCTGACCGTTCAATGAAAAACATCTTTCAATTGATTAAATATTAGCTAGTTAATGTAGTGAAGATAGAGAGAGCTTCTTTACCATGAACGTTCCAAGTAGCCTTGAGGGCTAGGATAGATTGTTGTCTTGACTTCATGACTCCAATATCTATTTTAATCATGTTTATATTCTTTCCAAGTTGTTATATTGAACTTATATCTCTCTAGACTTTGAGATGGGCCTATACATAGTTTTCTTGAATCCTTACAAGCCATCTTTCTTCACTTAGGCCTTTTTGGTTACTTTTGGCCTATATAAATATTTTTAAACCTTATATAATGATTTAAATATGGTAAAAAAATATTTATATTAGCTTAGGTATCATCTACATCTATTTAGAATAATTTATCTAGTTCAAAACCTTGAATACTAGCTCAAGAAAGAGATTCTAGGCTAATTTTCATACACATTTAGCTCACACATGCCAAAATTTAACTAATTAAGATAATATAGAGAGATAATAAAGTCATAAAAGTTATTTTTATACCATCCCAATCCATTTTAAGTGTTTACAAGGTTAATTCTCTCCATCAAGACATTTTGGGGGTTTAAAAAGGGTTTAAGGGCTCTTGGAGTCTTATGAATGATTCATAGAGTTAATATCCATAACCCAAAAAAAAAATACAAGGATATTTGGTTTTTAAAACTTTGAATATTCAAAAAATTTATCAATATACCATGCACATTCTCATGCAAGTTTCCATGTGCTATATGTTTACTTTCTGAGTAATACAACCTGACTGTGTCTTTGAGAGGAATTATTTGTCATGGAAAAATGATGAAAGTAATTGTTTTGAGATATAAAAACCTCAATGATGTTTTTTACACATAATTTGAGACATTCCATATATATATTTCAAATATTTACCCCTCAAACCAATGAAACTTGCCTTGAGCCCTATGCTAGGGTTTGCTTATAGTCTTACTATTTTATCCCTAATAGGTATTCCATTTCATTTTATTCTCTTATTAGTGGCTCAATAATCATTTAATAATATTGTAAAATTAAATTCACAATATTTAGACTCTCAATACTCAAAATAATCTGAAAATATGTAATTTATCTTCATATTTCATACATAAGCCTATGTATGTTCATTTAGGCCTACTAGTCCTAATTAGCTTATTAGGATTTTCATTGCGTTCAATCACCTGACCTTTCAATGAGAATCCTATGGGAATTTAGTAACCAGATTAATATGATTATTTTAATCTCCTTCAACTCATATTTCATGCACATTCCAGCATATTTCCTTCATTCTCTCAAAACTTTCCTATAGGTGTCCATTATGCCTACCTGAATTGTATCATGAGTGTAAGTCTTATTCATTGGAATTTATAATTATTTGACTGGTATCCTCATGTATTTAAAAAATTTATTGAATCCTTATATATATATAATATTTTTTAATCATCATACATGTCCTCTTACTCCTCATTTTCTTGTGATAGGACTATGTGTTTGACTTGGACTGCCTATACTTAAAATGTAGATGTAGGCTTTTTTCAACCATATATTTATACATTAGGGTTATTTAAAGGTCATTAATATTTATTATAGGTTAAAATTTACCTTACTCCCACCCATTTAATACCTAACTCTCATCTACTGACTACCATAAGCTTATAGATCCATATTAGGCTCTCCTAGGTGTCAAGCCTGAGTTCAAATGTTTTTTGTGCTTGTTACCTATTCCATTTTAGATAATTTTTTACATATGTGAAAAATAAACAATATAAATTAATGATAAAGTTTTTTATATATTATTTTGGTCATGCTAAATGTATTTTACCTAACTCACTTGGTCCTCATTTTACTACACATAATCCATTAGTACATTACTTGAAGTGATTGTGAGTGGTCATTTGGATATGAGAGTTATATGATAGATTTGAGGAATCCTTAGGAAGGTGTCACACATATTTATTACTGACTCAAATATCTATTTTTTCAAGTCACTTAATCATAGTGAAGATGATGTGAACCCTTGGAGACTAGGCCTATAACCTTCCGAGATGAATCTTTGTGATAATAGACATATGCAAGTTTGGATAATGTTTCCATTTAAAGGATTATTTTTGGATTGATATGATGATAAACATATATTTATATGTATTAAAAAATTATTCCAACTCTTCAAATGGACTTTAATATTGGTGGAGACACAAAACCCTTTAGTCTTAAACCTATGATCTCACCATTCTTGAAAGATGCTTCTCATTTATGACCTACAAAGCCATGAATATGACTAGATATGGATTAATATTACTTTATATTTATTTTAGGTACTTTCAAAAAATTTATCCATTAGAAATAAGTTTCACAAATTCACTAAAAATGCATAAAATTGAGCCTGCAAGGTTTAACAAGGGTTTTAGACCTACTTAATTGGTTATAAATCATTCATAAATAATATCCCTTTGAAATAAATAATAATGCATGTAAATATTAGGGATTATGGCCCCAATATTTCTCAAATATATTAACCTCTTATTATCTCTCTCTTATCCATATTGAGCAACTAAAAATGACCATTATGAGGTTTCCAAGAGCTCGATGGAGTATCTAGTGGAATTTTTTGTTTGAAAATATTTTTTCAAGCCTGTGCAAGAATTATTAAATATAATTTAATCCATTCCAACATTCCTTGGTATTTTTATCTATTGAAATGCATTTTCTCTCTTTTCTTGGCCAAGAAACTTCATTTATAACTATTTTCAAGAGTAATGATTGCACTTTCTAGTTCAAACTATATTCTCTTATTTAATTTTTACCTAGTACACATTATAAACCTGATCATATCTCTTAAAATATTCATATGTATATACCATTACCCTTGAAAACCTTCACATTATCTTATAACTACCAAATATCATCTCAATGTTTGAATATACATTAAGACTAAAGTAGTTAGATACATTAAACTTGTCAAAAGTACCTTAATATTTCCAAAATTTCTCAAAAAAAAATATTACCAACTTAATATCTAGGTTCAATCACCACATTTTATCCTTGAGCATAGTCCTCCATCAACTTGATTTCATACTTAACCTTACCCTTATCAAAACTTTCTTAAATAATTCTAAACACAAAATAAAGACTATAAAAAATGACCATTTGATGACCAAACACATGACCTAACTTAGCTATCAACTATACCATGGTAAATGATCTTGAAAGCTACTATTTAAGTACACACTACCTATCATCCTAGATCATCAATGACTAACACATCAAGTTTTGAATGACTCCTATTCATGGAAGCTAAATTTTATTTAATAGTTGCAAGATGAATCTTCCCTCCTAATCAAGCTATGGTATCCCTATCTATATTGGAATATACCCACCAATTACTTTATTCAAACATGACACATGATAAATGAGAATATTTTAGCTGATTAGGTTAGATCTAATTTGTAGGCCACACTAAATTCTCTACAAGATATAATATGTACAATAATACTTGGGTGACAATTTTTTATCCTTAATTTATTGCTTTAAATAAAAAAATTATATGGATTCAACCTGATAAAAATCAAATCACATACATAAAAGTGTCTTTCAATCATGTTTTTATCTACTTTTTATTCCATGGATAAGTTCTCATTGAGATTATAGAGTACCTCTTATTGGTGATGAATATGCTATTGAATTTCTTGAAATCTTGTTCTCAATTTCAAGGATGAGGAGATGGATGATGAAAGATATATATAAAATATCATAAATGGGAACATATTGGAAGAAATATGGAAATAAGTTTCATATCACTATTATATTAGTGTAATCCATTTAACCTACTATACCTGCTTATTATAAATAAACCAATAGATACACCCTTTCAAAAACTTGTTGAAAAACCTCATTTTCAATTATATTAGGGATGATATGAAGATATAAAATATAATTGAGTACCCAAATAAGAGAATAAACGAATTTAAATTTTATTAGTAAATATGGGGTCATGATCACTTAATATAATATTTAGGGCCTATATAGGTTTTGAATTATCTCTATAAATGTTGTTTCTACTATGCTAATGAAAAAAGGATGCGACAAAGTAAAAACTAGCCATATTATATGAGTCAATAAATTCCCACAATGATAATAATTCTCACTTATAACTTTGGGAATATCATAATCCATGGAGATCTCCACCCTTCACTAGCTAGGAATAGATAAATGTTGCAAAAGATCCAAATTTTTGATTGTCTTGTTTTTGTTTTGTTGACATACCAAAAATTCTACCAACATATTTTTATACATCACCTTATAGTCATTCATAAAAAAATCATGATTTATTATATTGTATTTTTATGGGAAATTTTATTGATCCAACATTGGATAATCATGGATATCTTCAAGAACCTTAATCTTAAGGTTTTAGTTCTCACATAAGTATAGCCCATCCTTGTACCATAGGGTCTATTTTTATACAAATTTATTTGAAGTGCTTGTATTTTTAGAAAATTTTGACTTATTTTATATATATATGCATCATTTTAACATTCAAATCTGTCCTAAACTACCTAATATTATTACAATATGGACATGGCAGACAACTAGACCTATATGTTTTCATCCCTCATTAAGTGTGCATTTACTACTATATTATACCATATTTATTATAGATGATTTAAAATTCATATTCAAAAATATTCATGACCCAATTTTGTTTCTATTATAATGATAACCTATGTTTTAAGAGGTATTTTAGACTATCATGATCCATCTTCACCTTAAAATGGTTTCCCATTAAATAATGCCTTAATTACTTGACTGCATGAAAAATATCTAACAATTTTTTTCTCATAAATGGGATTCAAAACATTATTACCTTTAAGATGGAAAATTTAAAATTAAATGGTCTTATCATCATTCAAAATTATTTAACTCATACCATACCCCAACATATCACTTTCTATAGTGAAGGTTTTAGAAATGTCAAGATTGTCTAGAATAAGAGTGGTGTACATGACCTCATTAAGATTATTGAATGCCCTTATTTTTTCCTCATTTCAAAGGAAATAATCCTTCTTTAACAAGGATATGATATGAGTAGTTTTTACATGATACCATAATTTTTAACAAACTTGTGTTTATATCTAATATGTCCAAAGAATCCCTAGAGGATCTTGAGGGTTATAGGTACTTACCACTCTATCAAGGCTTGGATATCATGAAGATTCTTTAATATTAATGATAAATAATGTGTATGAATGGGATAGTATGACTTATAACTATCCTCTTTCTATAAATAGACTAGGACTCGAATACATTCATAATAATAGAGATTGTGTATATTTGGATCATTAGAACTAGTAGGGGTAATCTAAACTATAATTTCAAGAGGAAAGGGATCCAAATCCTAAGCCTATGACATGGTGTAAAATTCTTACTAGGGATTAATGATGGGTAAGTTATTGTAATGATAATTATAAAGTTTTAAGTAAACGAAATGATTGTAAAGGTGTAAGTAAAGTAAATGATCGTAAATGGTTGTAAAAAAGGTAAGGTGCAATTATCAAATAAATGGGGGTGTATGCAACCTAAGGTGCTAAATGGAAATATTAAAAAAACATGTATATATATATATATTTTATTACTTAGTATAATGATGATAATAATCAAGGATACACACATACATCTAAAAATTAATAAATCAAAAAATATCTAATCTACTAAGTAAATAAAATAAAAATTATAGGGATAGAAATACTTTACTTTGACTAGACTCGTTGATGCTTCAATCTCATCCTTTGGATCAATTGGAACTTTAAAATATATATAGAATATTAGGACTTAAAATAGTAATATGAAGACCTAAGTATCCTTAGATGGGGACTCTTTCATCTTATCCAATCAAGATTTAAATACACTAAAATACTAGATCTCTAAGATATAGTTATAAACCTCTTCCAAATAATACTTAGGAGAAGAAATACGAGTGAAATCAAAGTGTATGAATATGATATATATTTATGAATGAAACAAGACCCATATATATATATATATATGCACACACTAATGATATTGACTAGGCCAATATAATTG
>JARHVA010009922.1:70000-245822 GCA_037957365.1 Torreya grandis
CCTTTGCTTAAGAAAAAACCCCTTTTACCATTTTCCCTACTATGTCAAGTAGGTTGATCCTGTTTTAGGTTTTGAACATGTTATGAAACTCTATTGGCCCAAAACAACATATTTCAAGACATAACAATTCTATTTCCCACCTCAAAAAGTCAACTAGGCTGACTTTGTTAGCTAAATTACCAAGAAGATATAATGTTAATCTTTTGCTATAAATACCCCCTTAACTTCAATTCTAAAGAGATTATCATTTAATTACACATCATTAATACTCAAAAATATACTTATACATTGAATAGGTTACATAGTATTTTACCTTAGAGAAGTATCATTTGTCTTATGGAGGTCTTGGATGCATGTGAGAAGTTTTTTAGTCTAGAGTTGATTTAACCTTGTAATCCTTATAAGCCACAACAACCTCTTGCAAAGCACCATTATCTAAGGGAGAGATTGAGGGATGAATGGTTCACTTCAACAAGGTAAGTATATTCCCATACCTTCATATTTTGTTAAGTATATATTATATAACTAATATATTGAATTGTATCTCTCCTTGATTATATTATTTCTATGTTATAGGATTGTCTTTTCATGTTTATTATCTTCTCCATTTGTGCCATAAGATTTGGTGAATACTAGATTAGGTTGCATAGTTATTTAGTATATTAACTTAATTATTATTATTACAATCATAAGACCAATTTAGGGTTATCATAAAATGGCATTTGACTAGAGGCCTTGGAAATATCTCCTTTATCATTGTGTGATTAGAGATCCCTTAGTTTAGGTTTAGCAGACCCATTATTGGTCTGAACCTGATATAAATGTATTTCCATGTGGACTTGTTAGTTGATTACCTTATCCTATATTGAATATTATTGAATGGGATAACTTATAGATTTATCTATTTTTATTTGCATACATTATGGTGAACCTGACATGAATCTAACCCTTTAAAAATTTTAATTCTTATTTACAGACAAATAGATCGACCTTGTCAAACTAGTTTAACACTCTATGCCTAGGTTTTCATACTCTATCAACCATATCAATGTAGTTCAGATATGTTTGAATGTTTTTATTTCTTTGTTGACTTGTTTAACCTAGTTAGGTAATATTTTTGTAGGTTTATAAATAAGGCAAGCCTATCAACCATGTTTGACATCTTACACATGGAATTTCTAATACCAAAAACTAAATTGATTTAATAAACATAATTTATCTTTCTGATTCTAGCATTTACCTAAATTGACCTATTCAATTATTTTATTTTATATATTTTTAATTTTATAACTAAGTTAATCAGATCAACATAGTTCTATTTTTACTATCATTTACTAGTTTTATTTATACTAAGTCAATTCATTTGATTCTATTTAAATATTATGTCTTATACCTTTATAGGTTCAAATTTCCACTTGCATAACATAGTTTAAAACAACTCAAAATGTTTAGGAAAACTACTATATCAACCTGGTCAAATCTGTATTATCTAATAGGTTCACTCTAACCAACTTAGTGATGTATCTTTGTCAAATTTTAAGTAAATGTATTTTCCCTCTCTTTTTCAAAATATAAATTTTAGTATTGTATTTACCAATTTTTTAGTTATATAAACTATACATTTACATTAAACTAAGTTGGCCATCTCAACTTAGTTATGTATCTATTTTACTCATAGAAAACTAAGTTGACTTATTTGACTACATCCATTCTAGCTTATCTTCTAAAATACTAAGTTGATCAACTCGACTTTGTTCTATTCTATTTCTAAAACTTGGTTGACTAGCTTGACTTTGTTCTATTTATATTTCTTCTTAACTAAAAAAATGGAAATAGCTGATATTGCTAGTAATTAAACTCACTTTATATTTTATTTTGATCCTTTTTTTAATGGCCCAAGTAAATGTAGGAATAACCAAATAAATTACTTTGCAAACACTTTTACACAGAAATTTTTATAATTTATTATTTTAGTATTAACTATTTAAAAGGAGGGTAAAAGATTATAAATCTTTGACAAGTGGTTATGGGATGCAATCAAATCCCATGAACTTACTCTCATAAACAAAACATAAGATAAATAAAACTAATAACTTTAGATCATAAATAATCCAAAACTCCCCACTTGATTTAAATGGGTATAGAAGATGAAATAATTATAATAATAATTATGAAGTCATCAAAGAAACTTTGAAGCAACTACACCTAATAAACTATACATCTTGGTACTGACTAAAACTGATGCTACTCTATATAGAAGCCCACCCTATGAGTTGTGACATAAAAGGCTAATGAACATGATCAAATTCTCTTCATTCCCTATGATCATCATATTGTAATATAGTACAACATGATCAAATCCTATCCAAATACATCAATCTACATAAATATCCACCTAGAATCTCATCAAAGTGACCAACCTATAATTGATATGGAATATATCCCTAGTGTCCAACAAATTTTGATGACTTTTACTCAATAGTGAAGGTGTTAGTAACCCCTAAAAACTTGTACCATCATCACTGATTGATTAAATACTACTAATGTTATATATTTCCATTATCATGCAAGAGGTGAGAAGCTATGAAATGAGAGAAACAAAATTAAAAAGTCCTATTGGCTCCACGTCATGAATATCATTGATAAAAACAAAAATTTGAATTGAAATAAACAAACTATTGATACCAAAATTGCTATTCAAACATTGAACCCAAAATCTAAGAAAATAGTTAACTAGAGAAGGGTAATTGTCCTCTAACCTCCAATGGGTCCTCCAACCTCTAATGTGACACTTACACATTATCAATCATAAGGATCCTGATGGACCTATAAAGGATGTTGAGTTTATCAACAATACAAGTATGAGGTGGTATTGCAAATATTTGCATTTTGAAGGTGTTGATTTCCATCAAAAATACACCTTTATACATCATGTTTAATATATTTATCACAAAAACCATATATATAAATAAGATTTAAAACACAAAATAAACCATTTTTTTATGTTTAGAATGTCTAAAAACCTATAAATTAACTAGTTACATGACCATCTTTAAACAAAATAATGACTAGTAAATAAAATTATCACAATACAATGGTCATAATGATGAACCCAAAAAAATTACAACCAAAATAAAACTTGTACAAAATTATACTTTGGAGGTTTGAACTCTTCACCTCTCCTTTGAAATTGACTTATAAAATAAGTTTTTTCCAATCCATCTACAAGCCTTGTTGAAATATTATATGAATATTGTCCATATAAACTTTAGTTTTAGATTTTGCACAAATAAAAAATAAAATATTAGAGTGCAATGTAAATTTTTATTATATGACTATTCATGAGAAAATGAAAGTGTTGTTCTTTTATTTCACTTGTATGACCCACAGGGACATGGTAATATTAAAAAATCATATTTTAAATAATTGTTTCACTTAGAACTACATTATTCCTCTATTTTGGAATGACATCATGGATGGATGTAGCCATACCAATTCTTGGCTCTATCATTTATTTCCATAGAAGATATCAAGAACTCCTTCAAATAGGTACAAAATTATCTAAAGTCCATATAATATTGATTTGTGAAGGGTTTATATATATATATATATATATATATATATATATATATATATATATAAAGTAAAAAATGCCATACAAAATTAGTTTTTCTATTTTTAACATGAAAAATGTCATACAAATGCTTTAGCTAGTATTTTTTTACCATATAAACATAAAAAAAAAACATAATGCTATGGTAGTACAAAGCTGATCTTGGCATCTAGGGGGGATATTTCAAAGATTGAGGCTGTACAAATCACTCTTTCATGTAATTTTTTTGATATTTTAAGAGTTTTGATTGATGGTTATTAAATACATTTTAAATCTAATTTTTACCTAATTAAATTATTCTTACTCTCCAAAAAAAAATTCTTTTCTCTTATTATAAATAAAACTTCAAAATAACTTTACCAAAACAATTTTCAAAATAAAGATTTGATGTGAAACTCCTGATGGTTCCTCCATTTTGTGCTTTCTCAAGTCATGATCTAAGATCTGATACCACTGTTGGCCCTAATAAATGCAATAATAATCAAATAAATTACATGGCAAACACTTTTCCACAAATTTTTTTATAATGTATTATTTAGGGATGAATTATTTACAAGGAGGGTAAAAGCTTGTATTTTACAGGTGGTTATGGGATGCAACCAATTCCCATGAACCAACTCTCATGAAAAAACATAAAATAAATTAAAATAATTACTTTGGATCATAAATAATCCAATAAAACTAACTTTAATTTTTATTTTGATACCTATTTATTTACATTACAAAAATTACAAATTATCTTTTGAGACTTTGATTTTTGCTCTTATTTTTCACTTTGTTTGGGTTTCCCTAAAAAATATGTACCATATGTTTTAAAACTACTTAGTTACTATGATGAAGGGCTACTCGATAATCTATTTATAATCCTTGTCTATTGTTTACAAATATCGTGGCATGTAGGGCTTGAATCTATACTCATAGGCATAGTATAGAGCTAAATATAGTCTTTAGTTTCCACCTACCTCATAATTTTTTATAAATGCCTAGGAATTATCTCTTTATTGAACCTTAAGAATCCAACCACCAATTTATTTATGTGATATATCAGTTATTGGTTAGCATCAAGAAGTTACTTCTATCTTACCCTTGAAATTGGGTTTAGTGGGATATGGAAATGGTACTTTATCCATAGTTATTGATGTAAGATATTGGGATGAAACTATCTAACAAACAAGAAAGGGTCTTTATCAATAGTGTTAGAATGTCAAAATCATAAGCTAGGTAATCATGAGCCACATCAAATCCAATGGAGCCAAGGAGATAAGGATCTAAAAAAAATCATTTTATAAAGACTTCTTGATGTACAAGTTGAGAAAGACACTCAACAAAGCATTTAGAGCTCCCAATGAAGGTAAAATAGTTATTTCCTTTTATTATTATTTTTTACATTCATCTATCTTGTGTTAGTAAGCTCTACCTAGTATCTAGGCTAGGAGTGTAAGTGTTAGTGTGTTTATTTGAAGTTATATTACTTAAAATAACACTATAATAACCTCCCTTCTTATATTCCTATGATCAAAAATGGAATTCTTGGTGTGCCATTTACGATCATAGGAATCCAAGAAGCGAGGTTAACATAGTGTTAGTTCAGGAAAATAAAACTTGAATAAACATAGTAACACTTACACTCCTAGCCTAGATAATAGGGAGAGCTTAGTAATACATACTAAATGAAAGAACAATAAAAACATAAAAGATAATAAAATTTTCACCTTCCTTGGGAGATCCAAATAGAATTTTTGAATGGATTTATCATCTTGTGCATCAAAAAGTCTCTGACAATGAGGGTTTTGAAGTTCCTTCTCTCTTTGGCACCATTAGATTTGATGTGGCTTGTCATTGCTTGGATTAAGATTTTGGAATTACAATACTATTGATATGAGTCTCATGGAATAAATAATGAATAATAAATCTACAATATCCAAGCTTAGAAATGAAGAGGTATGGCCTTGTATTTATATACTTAGGAATTAACTCTCACCCAAGGTGAGTTATGGTTGAGTTAAGGCTTAGAATGGGTTTAAACTAAACCCAGGTTAATTAAAACTAACTCCAGTACATTTGATAGTTTTAAAGTAATTGTGATTTTCAATTACTAACCATGGCTCTCAAAATTAGATATTTTAGGATATTTTCAAAGAGCTTGACAACTCATAAAGTTAATGATGAAAGGCTAGGATATTTTGATTTTTGGAATTTTCTGTTTTAGATATTCATTAATTTCAAATGGATAATTCAACTAGGAATTTAATATTGTTTATTTTTATAATTGATTATGATTAGAATTTTAGCTCTTTCAAGGTTTGATTAAGTGTGTAAGTGCCCCACTTAATAGGTCCATATGCCAAATTGATAATTGTTATGTCTTAAGGTGATTAAGGATGAATCCATGAGAGGTTATTACTGCATATAGTAGGTTACCCTAATTAGGGATGTCTCAACATGATTCTAAGCTTTGATGATTTATTCACAAGTAAATTTGGGATTTTTAGTGATTCTTAGGCTTAATTTGCAATAGTTATAGGAATCAATCTAAATTGTGGTCAAAATCTAGTTGTAACCAATTTTAGGTGTCTATAGTTTTGGTAAACTTTGACCTAAAAAAGAAAAAACATTTTTCCTATTTGAACCTAATCAGTCATATTCTATTATCCTTATTGGGGAAAATCCATTTCTAGTTCCAATCCATTTCACTACCATTGGGGATGTGACCTTTCCATTTGTATATATCCTTACTTGGGATCACCACCCTTTTATCATCCCATTGAGCCTTCATGTGTAGATGTTGACTTGGTTAATGACAAGATGATTTCAATTACTTTTACTTTCAAGCTTTACATCTAATTATTTTCTTAGTTGTTTGTTTGTTTATTTTCCTATTAGTTTACTTTCATTTTTATGCCTTGATTTAGTATATATGCATTCATTAGGTGATTCCTTGTGTGTTTTTCTTAAGTCTATCCATATTTATATTCCAACATTATCATCATGGTTTTTATCATTGGTGCATTATTTTAAATTGTTTATTAGATTGGGAGTCAACCCTTATGCATATTTTAGCTAAGTTTTCATGGTGTTTTATATCATGGTGCATACCATTAAATGTTATAGAAAATTATCTCAATAAATCTTACAAATAAATGGAGCCACTAAAAATTCTCTTTGGTAACCTTGGAAAATCCTCCCACCCTCCTTGATCAAATCAATCACTTGACCATTCTAGTTGTATTAATGCTAATAAGGATGAGCATCTTCAAATTAGAAGGTACAACAAAATGATTCATATTGATCAATTATTATTATTATTTTATTCATCTCTTTCATCATCCCTTTATGTATCCTCATGTGCTTGGTTACTTTTTGCTTCTTCAATCATTAGACCATCACATCTACATTTTCACCTACTCATATTTAATCTATATGATATATTATATCCTTGAGTTATGATTTCTATTCTTTCCTATTGGGGTATAATTAAAGAATCATTATTTATTCCACATCATCTTAATTATTATAATCTAATATGGACAAATCATTATTTTGAATCATCTACCCTAATTAGGGCATATGCATGTGCCACTAATTATAATCACCTTTGGGAAAATTAGTGTCTTAACCTTTATTACTAATTATAGCTACCTTTGGTCAAATTAATAATTTTTAAATCAATACATGAAATAATTATCTCTATTGGATTAATCTCACACATGGGTTAATTCATTCTTTTTCTTACTTATTTTCAAGGGATCATCCATCAATTGTATGTGTCAACCACTCCCTCGATGGGGAATCATTATATACTTCCCAAACATTATTTGGATATTCTTATTCAATAAATATCTTTTCTTCTTAACATCCTAGTTCATTATTTGAGAAGACATTACTATTATTATAGCTTACAATGCATTCCCAAACATGGGAAAACTATAGACACCTAAAATTGGACATAGCTAGATTTCAACCAAACTTCGGACTAATTCCTACCAATCATTGCAAATTAAGCCTAGAAATCACTTAAAATCCCAAATTTGCTTTTTCACAATTCATTAAATCTTAAAATCATGTTGATACATCCCTAATTTGGGTATCCTACTGTATAAAATAATAACCTCTCACATATTCATCCTTAATTAGCTTATGGAATAACAACTGTCAAGTTGGCCTATGGACCTATTAAGTGGGGCACTTACACACTTAATCAAACCTTGAAAGAGCTAAAATTTTAATCAGAATCAATTATCAAATTAAACAAGATTAAATGCCTAGTTGAATTATCCCTTTGAAATTAATTAATATGTAAAAAAGTAAATTCCAAAAATAAAAATATCTTAGCCTTTCATCATTGCCTTTATGAGTTGTCAAACTCTTTGAAAATATCCTAAAATATCTATTTTTGAGAGTGATGCCTAATAATTAAAAATCTTAATTACTTGATGACTATTAAATGTACTAGAGTTATTTTTAACTCACCTAGGTTTAATTTGAACCCATTCCAAGCATTAACTCAACCCTAACTCACCTTGGGTGAGAGTTAATTCCTAAGGCTATAAATACAAGGCCATACCTCTTCATTTCTAAGATTAGATATTATAGAGTTATTATGTTGGATTTATTCCACAAGACTCATCAATAGTGTTGTAATGCTAAAATATTAATCCAAGAAATCACAAGACACATCAAAGCCAATGGTGCCAAAGAGAGAAGGAACTACACAAGATCCATTGTCAAAGACTTATTGATGTACAAGCTAAGCAAGCCACTCAACAAAGATATTTAGAGCTCCCAAGGAAGGTATTAGAGTTATTATCTTTTATGTTTTTGTTGTGATTTCATTTAGGGTTAGTTACTAAGCTCTCCCTAGTATCTAGGCTAAGAGTATAAGTGTTAGTGTGTTTATTTGAGTTTTATTTACTTCAACTAACACTATATTAATCTCCCTTATTGTATTCCTATGATCACATTTAAAATCCTACATTTTCAATCAAAAAATTTAGAATGACTTCTTGATCTTCTTTTCAAATAATTAATTATCTTCTACATTTTATTATTGTAACTTGTTATTCTCTATTCTACATTATATTATAAAATTTTATTAGCTATTGCTGATACAAGATTTGTGTTTTATGTTGAAACTTGATTGACCAACTCAACCTAGTTGGATATGTGTTTATATTTTTTTCTTTAATTATAAATAAATCATCTAAATTCATACCATTTTAATTTTTTATAGATTATAGAACTCAGTTGACTAGCTTGACCTAGTCTATTTTAGACTATTATATTTTCCCTTCTTGTATAATTCAATCGATTAGGTTGACTCAGTCCATTTAAAAATATACTTCCTACATAACTTAGTCAACCAACTCAATCTAATCTATTTCAAAAAATTCTATTTTTCCTTCTTATAGAACTTAGCCAACTAGGTTGACCTAGTCCATTTTAAACTATTATTCCTTCATGTTTAACTTAGTTAACCAACTCAACCTAGTATATTTCAAATCATTATATTTTTACTTCCTATATATATTAGTCAACCAACTTGACCCAATGTTCTACAGATTGTCCTATTTTTATTTTTATCTAAATTCATCGACTACCTTGATTTCATAGTCTTTAGTCTCTTAAATATTTCAACTCCCTCAATAAGTTTTTAACTCAGTCATTTTATCATGCAACATCTATTTTATTATGTTACATAGTAAAATCAAACCAACATGATGAGTTTCACTAATCCTAATAGAGTTCTTAAGACACTTTTTGTGGTAATTGACCCATATCTTATTAATATCAATGTTACCACTAGAATTTCTAACAATGGGACTCCTCCCTATACAACCACCCTTAATCCTTATTCATGTAAATGATATAAGATGAAAGTGGCCTTGAATACATGGTGTAAATGATCCTCTTCATAAATGAAAATCCTCAACATAAAAGTAATAATCTTATAGTCATTTAGAACCTCATGATGGGACCTTATATTGTATAACCCCATTTACCTTCACCTAGATTTTATACACAAGTCATTTCATGCCTCTTTATAATAGTATGACATAATATTCAATGTATTCTTTCACCTCCATGCCAAGTATTTATAAAAACATAGTAGGTGTGACTTTTAGTGGGTCTACTCAAAGCACCCAAACTAATATCCAATTCCATACAACTAATAATAAACTTAATGCTACCAGTTTTTATCATGCCACTAGTGCATATCACACTACTAGTACATACCAAAACATTAATAACTAACATAATACTAATGCATATAATGTTGATTCTACTAGTCAAAACACCATTAAAACCAATCAATTACTATTATAAACTCTCAATAAAATGGATACCTTTAAAACTAATAGTGCCAACCGAATGATGTAAATTCAAAACTAGTTGTTGCATCTTAAAAACAAACCTCAACCTACTCAATGTGTAAAGAAAAAATAATAGACCCACCCACTAGATATGCACATGTTAATCTTATACCACAACTCGTGCTTATTAAAAAAACTATTAAACACTTATAAAATAAACCTCTTGTTCTTCAAATTAAAAATATTGACATAGGTGGCATGGTTCTAACTATCACTTATAATGGATCCACGGATCCAATTTTGCATTTAAAAACCTTTGGAAATTTATACAAAGATTAGGTTAAACTTACTACATTTGATACCACCAAAATATTAGATAAAACCTTTTCAAGTGATGCTTTAGATTGGTATAATTTAAAACTCATTCCATCACTAAATTTGAAAACTTATTCAATACATTGGTTATATAATTCCGAACTACTAATCTTCTTGAAAATAACTTAGCCCACTTTATCAACTATAAATTATTAGAATCTAAAATGGTACAAGTTTTCATCAAATAATGTAATCCTTGTCTAATAAAGTTGAATGTCAAATGATAACCTCTTCCACTTATTTAGTAATGTTTTTCATCCTAAATTATAATATCATGTGAGGACTCTTTCTCCAAAATCCTTGGAAGAAGCCCTTAACCAAGATAAATGTCAAGACTTCCTTATATGATAATTTGAGCCTTCACACCCTCCAACAAGGACTCAAATTATTTTGAAATTTAAAAATTGACATGTAACTAATGATGGTATTACATATACTTATGACTCCATACTCACTATTCAAGCCATTGATCCAATAAATGCCACACAACATAATCCTCCAATGCCAAATAATATAAATTCTCATCTTAGATCCACATTTTCTCAAGTGCATAATGTGGATGTACACAAACCACTTTCCTTAGAATAAATTCAAAAGTATCTTCCATGACCTTACCCATGAGCTATTAATCTTAAACACCCTATCAAACATTGGTATGATCCCCACAAATTTTATTGGTTTCTTACAATTTAGGGCCAATATCATAAAACTTGTCACCAATTAGGAAACATTTATATGGATTATCTTCTTGGACCCAACTTTGATCACGAATCACTCATACATACACATCAACAAGCCTATGAAATAACAGCTAAGGTTCATGAAAATTAAACTAAAAATGAAGACTTGAGTCAAGCTAATGTTCATTTATTCATTTACAAGGATCCCCTTCTTAACCATAAAGCTAAGATTAGTAAACTTCTTACTACCAACAACTTCAAAATTTCTATGGACCCTAACAATAATGATGAGAATGTTGTCAAAATGAATGATATGAGAAGATTAGTTTATTATATCAGTCATTATATAGCCTTTAACCATAAATTTTTTAAAAAGTTATACACTATTTGAGACTCTTACCCATCCCATCTCATAGAATTAGGGCATGTAAAACTAATAAAAATATAAGTATCAAATCCAACAATGAAAATAAACAATAAATATCATACCATTGATTTAATTTGTAATCCCCCTACAACTAAGGTATTACAAGTGGATACCCCACAAAATTCAATTGGTATTTCTTCCACTCAAACACAAGAAACCACCAAAGATATAACTAAATCACTAAAGATAACATAAGCACTTACAACCAATAAACCCATCTTAATAAAACTTGAAACAAGTATACCTTATCAACATAAATTTTAATGCAATTCCAACCCATCCTCAAAGGATTTATTGTAACATGATTCACCTTTATCTAATGAATGAGACCCCATAGCTGAAATTTTATGTCTCCCATATCAAATCCCTTTCTTATTAATTATGATAACTTCTCCTCATCATCATAATTTACCAATGAAATTATTATTTAAATTGAACATCCCTCATCCCCCACATGTGTGGAAAGTAGCTACCTTGTCAAGATATGAAGTTAACATCCTTCAACAACATGAACAAATGTCTATCCATATTGATGAAACAATGGAAACTTATATTTCACTCAAATTTCCTACCTCTTCCATGATTCTCAATGAGTTATTACTTCATGCATATGACCCACCATTATTTATTAGTATACAAATAGGAGATATCCAAGTTAAACTTGCTTTAATCGATGAAGGTTTAGGTACGTGTTTTGTTTCCCTTGATTTTATTAAAACAATGGTATATTTTGAATGCAATATTAAATCGACACAAAATACATTTCAAGGTTATGATCTAAGATAAATTCCTCCTTAACATTGTGTTTGGATTCCTATCATAATTCCCAATCATGGTACATGTTAAATTCATGATATTTGACTTTCTATTCTCGTAAAATATCTTACTCATTTGACCTTAGACACATCACATGAGAGTAGTCTCCTCATCATCATTCCAATGTGTTAAATTTACATATAATAATTTTATATACAAGATTCAAAGAGATACAAATATTTAGAATTTTGAAAATTTTCAAGAATGAGGTATTTTCAAAATACCTACCCTTGAACCTCTATCTATCATCCCATTTCAAAAATCACAATGCTTTAATTATCCTATCAACTCTACTAGAGGTTATAATGGTCATCTTGAAATAATAAGAAACATACTACCTAATATTTTAGAATTTGATGATAATGAACTCAATGAGACCAATTTAAAAATCAAAACTTTTTATCTCTCTCCTATCATAATTGATTAATTAACTCATTATCTACAATATCAATATCATCAAAAACCATTAGATGAAATTCTAGCTACCTTAACAAAAACTAATAATTCCATTCACCACACCTCTTCAATAGATAAAATAATTGATGCATGTACTATCACCTTTATACTCATGATTACAATGATGGCTATTATTTAGATGATCCCTTCTTAGTTGGATTTGATCAAGATAAAAATGTTGAGATACTTAGATATCATTCTTATTTATAGCATTCTCTTAGTTATATTCATGTAGTTCCTTCTCTTACTATAGTACATGATATTAGTTCTTCATCTGATGTTTAGAGGTATGAGATAGAGCACACACATTATAATCATCTAGTCACTGATAAGCCTATTCAAAGTATGTTTATGGATTATTCCATGGTTAGACCTTACTAGTTTGCTAGATTCTATGATCTTTCTAGTTTACTTCCTCCAAAGATGTTAGTTTATAGTTCATTGATCTACTACAAATTCATCTTTTGATGTAGTCTAATCTAATGTAAATCATATTCTTATTTATCCTATTGGTGATGGAATACTAACTTTTCATAATCTTTATCATCTACTAGTATGTTGGGAATATGAGCCTTATTATGAGATCTATATAGTTTCTAGTCATTGGACCAAGGACTATTATGCACATCAATAGTATCCATCCTCCATTTATTCTACTACCATGAATAGTTAACCTTAACCATATGCTATAATATGTACTTATTTCATTAATGGTACATGTAACCATTATTATTCTCACTATTTACAACATTGGAAATACATTGAGACACTTCATCCAAACGTAATACAACCAAATTGATGATTCTACCATGTCCTAAGATACTTCCATAATACATACCCAAATATGGGGAAGTTTATTATTTTTGGCATTAATGTACTACACACCATTTTGATAAATGTTTATTTTTTTAGCAATATTTTCCATGGCCTATGTCTTCGCCATCGTAGCCTCATTCTCTAGGTCATTCATGGATAAAGTGCACTCTTTATTTGCAGCCTATACCTTTTCATTGATCTAAAGATAATAATAAAATTTTGACACCACTTCCTCATATTAATCATCCCACATAGGAGGTACCTCATGAGAATCATTCTTATTATAGCATACCTGCCTGCTCTATAGATATGATACAGTAGGAAGTGTTTTCATGAAATTTTGTGAAGATTGATGCAACTCTGATTAACATCATAATTTAACTACATAAGGATATATCAGATGTTATGGATGAAATTTATCATGATATTTATTAGCATTTATGAACACATAATGGTTTTCTATCACATTATTTATCATATTATTACATGATTTGGCTTTGAGTTATAAGTATATATGAATCTTATGTGTTTCTTATTTACATGTCTCATGATGTCATAACTTGATTTCTCACTAAGCTAATTTACCTAATTATCCATGGATTATTATGTTTTTTAAATTTATTAATTAATTTTTAACTAAAATATAAGCCATATGATATTATGGGATAATTGTATGTTATTTGATTAAATGATTTAGCTATGTTGTTTTTTTTTTACATTATGATCATGTTCAATTTATTGTTACAACATTGTTTTATGATTGATATATATATATATATATATATATATATATATATATATATATATATATATATATATATATATATATATATATATATATCATGATGTTATGGGCTAACTATGTTCTTATTGTGAGTTATATGTAGGAGAGTTACATCCCTCAGAGCATGATGAAGGGAGAGCATCATCGGAGAGGATGACATAGATGGAGGTGTTGGGAGATGATATAAGAATTGATAGAACCCATAAACACACCACATTAGATAGTACATGTTATATGCATTGTATGTATTATTAGCATTAGTACATTTTTTATGTTATTTGCATTTAGATAATTTAATTTTATGTGTTAGTGAGTGTTAGTTTAGTTTAACACTTATACATGGAATAAATCATGTGTTATTGAATTATGGATATTATACATAGATTTAGTAAATAATATTATTTTATTATTATGTTGTGATTTTAATTCTTGATTTTTAATGCTTACATGAATGTAAATCTATATTTATAATACGTGGTTACTATTATATATAAACTAACTATAATGTCTTTTTAATGTTTATAACATTACATAGTTATCTTTATGATATTCAATAATATCATTATATGGCTTAATTATTTAATATATGAAGATAATAAAAGACATAGATAGTCTATATAATCTAGTAATAACACAACAATTATGTTGTTATAATATTATTATGATTGGAATAAATAATTGTGTTATCTACCATTTTGGATAAAATAATATAATAGTCTTTATGTTAGTCATATTATTATAAAATACATGAGGTTATTATCTTTAATAAGACATTGAAAGAGATTTAATTATCCTAAAAACTAACCTATGATCTAAATCTAAGTATTTGTTAGTATGCATAAACTACGTTGACAATAGAAGTGATAGTTATCATTATGAATAATGTTAAAAGTGGAATTTTTGAATGGGATACATGGGGCTTGTAATGTATAAGGTCATGCAAGGATTTTAAAAAAAGATAATGATTAATGTATAGAGGAAATTTCAAGATAAAAGAAAGAGATTATGGATTTTCTTGGTTTTTTTAATAGAATTTAACTATGTTTTTAGTTTCTATTGGAATGAATAATTTAGATTATGCATGGTGAATGTGAGTTATGAATTTGTATGCAAGATCAAGTTGGTAATATATATATGAGGAAAATAATGATAAGAGGAGATTCGAAGAGGAGAAGAGAAAGTGTAGAGAAAGGAAGAAATGGATTTTTGGTTCATTTAGTTTCAATTCATAAGCATGGAAAAGGTTGGTGATGTTATTATTTTCAAGCTATGTAAATAATTAATTTCCTAGGGTTTAGAAAATGAATTATATTTTTATAGGGATATAGGCTTAGCCAAATGGATGGCTCAACCATCCATAAAACTAATCCATTATCCCTTAAATCCTAAGATTACAAATTAGATTTGTTTATGTGTTAAACTAAAGGGTTAAATAAATTTATTCTTTGTAACAACATAATACCCTAGCTTAGGTAAATTAGGAAATGGGTGGATGGTTTGATTTATAGACAAAGATTGTGTTTTGTTATTATACGCATATCATATATCATACTCAGTCAAGTGAGTTATTGAAATACTATGTATGTAGATATAATACAAAAATATTGTGTATAATCTTTGATAAAAATAATGTCTGAGTCGAATAGATATTTGAATGGGTTTGAAAGTATGAATACTGTAGACTAGAGTTAAATATATATTTGATGACTGTCAATATTGGGTTAGTGTGTATATATGTCAACTTTATACATATTAAATAATGTATATATAAATTGTGTATTATTGTAAACTCAAAATAGGCTATATTTATATACATGGATTGTGTGCTAATTGTTACATGAAGATGTGAATTTTTTTATATAGGGATAGAATTGAATTATTATTCACATTAGTGGATATGTATATAAATGGCCTATGTGTTTTTATCATTCAAAAATATGAGATTATTATGGATGGTTTTACAAGGATTTTTGTGTAATCAACTAGTTATAAAGTATATTAGATTTAATACATAAATGAATACTATCAAGTAAGGGTCAACACACACACACACACACACACACACACACAAATATGTGTGTGTGTGTTTTTGTTTCAACTATATTCTTATCATTTTAAACAAAGTATATACATAGGGACCATGTGTATATTATTACATGAAATCATGACTATATGTATGTGAAATATAGTCTTATGTCTTAAACATTATAAATATATATACATGGACTACGTATTTATGTCACTAGAAGTATGGAGTATGGTTGAGGAATATGTATACATATAAGTTATAGTGTGAAATGATATAGGTTCAAGATCCTTTTTGAAACCTATAGTGAATTGGATTCTTTAAAGCTTATAAGTATTGTTTTTGGAAGTTAATTGTGACAAGGTCTATGAATTTTGTAATAAATGTTAATTTGATTTTATGGATACATATTTAAACTCATAATGAGTACAAAATGGATAAACCAAGGCCAAGTAAAGGTCTATATGGTCAATTTTTTGCTAAATTATGTTTCCAATAAAATAGGTTATTGAACATCCAATCTAAGGACTTAAATTGGTAAAAAATAAGATAATTATTTTGGAATGTATGGATCTTAATTGATTTATATCTCTTATGATGGAATAAGTGAATAAAATTGAGGTTTTTATGAAATATTGAGACCCTATTTAGATCTTAATGATTTTTCATGAAAAGTTAAACAATTTGATAGAATTAGATAGTTCTATAAGGAAAAAAATGAAAAATACTATTACTATAATAGAACATTAATTATGTATTAAAACATATATATTATGATATATATATTATTCAAATTGTAAATATATATATATATATATATATGATAACTTAGGTTCTCACATACATATATAGATTATATTTATACATTGAGATGCATGCTTATAATTATAGCTTCGACTAGTAAAAATTTAGTCACAAAATCTTGAGGGATAAGACACTATAGTTATATTCATTAAGCCTCCCTAAATCATAATAAGTTACATAGATGAAATACCATAATTTTGTTTATGAGTTAATTTATCTTTTAAATGATTATGAGTATTGTTTGTAATTTATCGGTATGCACAAAATAATACGATAATTTTGGTTAAACTACATTTGAATTTACTTATATAAATTAGATAATTCAATATTAACTATATATTTTAATTTTTTGGTATTAAAAATGTGTTTGTTGTGTTTATTTTTTATGTGGTAAATAATATGAATTTTTTTACCCATATGTTTGATAGATTAAATGTATGCATATAGATTATTCCTCTATTTTAGCATGTTTTATACATGTTAATATAAATAATATATATGAATTTATTATTTATATTAATATTAACCAAATATCGCATTACTAATACTAAGTAGTGAGACAGACTTCACTAGCTTACTTAGCATCACCAATACTAGATGAATGTACTATGATCAAGTGGTGTGTATGAGTTTAACTAATCCTAGGGATCAATAACTATTTTTAAAAAAATTCTAAATTAATTTTTAGATATAAATTGTCATTTCATAAGTATTGTTTACATCTTTGTGTGATATCATGTTAGAACACATTTTCTTTATAGTACACATCATGTATTAGAAATTTTACAGCACACGGGTACTATCTTGTCTCTCTAGATTCCCACACCATCACTATCTACCCATCCATGAATGGAGGACCATTACTTATTTCATGGATTATGCAAGGGATTTATGGTTTATTTTTGGTGTGGAAAAGTGCTTGGATGATGATCTCTTTCCCCACATTAGTACTTATTGGAGACTACACTTCAAATTATTAGAGATACTAGAATTTGTGAGACTCATGCTCCATGGATCCTTATATCTATTATTACATTTATTATTGAAAAACTATCCAAGTTTTAAATGTAATTAATTACTCATTTTAAATCTATAGCCATGGTTGTATTATTGTACCAGACATGGCTAGGTTTTATGCAATTACTTCTTTATGCAATTATATTTTTCTTCAATAATGCTAGCGATCAGTAATTGTTAAATGTTACATGTTTATTTTATGTTTAAAATACTTAATATGTATAATTAAATCAATAATTATATTCTCATGGTATAATCTAATGAAAAAATACGTGGAATATAATTTAAAAAATATATTATGTTATTCTAGTAAATCCCAGTGGGGATGTTACACATGGATTACTTTATTTTCATACATTAATTTATCTTTCATATTTTAAATTTCAAACATATTATGATTTAAAATTAACATCTCATGGATTAATCTTATTCTCATGGATCAATTTATTTTTCATGGTTTAAATCTTATCTCAATTTTTCTCAGATTTCATTTTTTATGCTTATTATGTCATTACCTTTAAAAATAAGAGTTATTATTGTGACATCGTTCTAAAACCCACATCCATTTACTACCATATCATTAGTTATAAATCATATTTCTCATTATATCACTACATACATTACATACATATATCTCTTTTCATCTCCATTTAACCCCCTTTACTCTCTTTTCATACTAAGAACACATATAATTAAGGCTTGAGATCACATTTTGGTTTGTAGGAAAGTCTAATTGTTTATTAAAACATGCCAATATCTCTAGGTATTTTTTATCCTATAAACAAGAACAAAATCTCATTTGTGTTTTTTAATTATAAAAATTATGATTGTCTATTCCAAATCTATATAGAAGAGGATTCAAAAAAACCATAAAAAGTTAAAAGCTAAATCATTTAAACAAAAGGAAATGATTAAAAGGCAAAAATAAACATTCAAAAGTTAAAAAAAACTAAAATAAGGGACTCATATCTCAACACATATCCTATTTCTAATCAAGTCTTTAACTCCATAGTTGTCTTCATAATAGAGCCGAGGTTCATTAGGGTGTAGTAGGTCAATAGAATGGTATAAAATATTTCAAAAAATTCTATAGTTTTACCTACTTTCTCACATAAGTACCCAATCTTCATAGTATATTAATGGATCTATAATGGGTCCTAAGGAATGGGGAACATATTGTGGGAAATTAGGTCCATTTTAATTTCTTATATATAACCTTCATGAGTTTATTTTATTACTACACTTATTTGCCCATAAAGTTTTGTTCTTATTGTGAAAAAAATAATTTTTACATTTGGCATCCACTAAATTCTTAGTCTATACCTATTTAATTAGTATGTCTCATGCATCCCAAGGTTTTGTTACAAACACCTATGTCATTTTTTTTACTCTCCTTACCTCATTAAAATAATATAGATAATCCTCCTTGATGAAAATGTTTTGTTAATTGATCATAGCCCTAGGGTGTTCCTTTTATAAGTTATAGTGTAAGAACTTGGATAGGACCAAGCTTTCCTCACAAACATTTCCTTATTTCCTACAACCATTCCAAATATTACCATTTACCTAATTAGTTTTCTCTTTGTATAAGACCAAGATTTCATTAGAAAATATTTCTAACACCTTCATACTATTGTGGGTGATACCAATAAGCCACTTGTTATGTAGTCAACCACCCTGTTGTACCTTTGAATTATGAACTAAGTTAGCCTATCTAACTTTGTTTAATTTTGAGGGTGACTTTTCAAATATTTATTATTATTTCCTTAGGCATTAATAACTATTTTCACTACTTGCCTATTGACTTTCCTAATTACTACCATAATTTAGAAACTGTTGAGAAAAATTCTTTAACATGGATTTGCCCTAGCACCTAATTTTTCATATTTAGCTTATTTTACAATAAAAATTAACAAAAAAATCCAAATTTAAGGCATCACTTACTTGATCCACACTAAAAAATGGTGTCATGCATCCCCTAAATTGTGTTCCTCATCTCCAAGCCATTGTCTCTATCCTCACTCTTTTAGGTCTCATAGAGCTCTATTTTTTACAAAATAATAAAATTATAAATAAATAGTTTAAAATATTATTTATATTTTAAAATTATAAATTATTTAACTGTCAATTATTTTCTAATAAATTATAAATTTTGATCATAACTATGTTTTTATTAACTCTTTTTCTAAACTGAAAGATATTCTAGAATCCTAACACTATAGAAAAATTTATACATATAACACATATTTTTGGAAAAAATAGAATTTTCTCTTATTTTTTAGGTCCACCTAATGTTGTCTACATTGGATGCCTCTTCATTTATCTCACATAACTTCTATTCTATATCAATAAGGTATGTATTTTAAAAATATTTTATTTCATTTATCTTTATGCTTCATACTACAATTTATTTAGTTCAATGTTGTGTAGTATTATGTTATTTTCCCAAAGCACCATATTTTTTTACAAACACATGACACATGATGAGCTTTGAGTGGGGAATATGTATACACATAATATTTTTAAACTTTAATAGTTATTGATATTTTATCTCTTACAGTAACCCATCAAATCTCAATCTCTTTAAGTGCATGCCTTAAAGGGTGCATCAAGAAAGGGGTTGGCAAACCTTTGGTGATTTTCAATATTTTTTGGTCCTTATACTACCACCTAAAACTATTATAATATACTCTTATATTATTCCCAAAAACCTTGTATACACTCCCATAAGCAATTCAATACCCAAAAAAACCCCTACCTAGGATAAAACCTAGTTTTACCACTTTCCATACTGTGTTGACCATGTTAACCCTGTTACAAGTTTTGTGCATGTTATGAAACTTTGTCAGCCCAAGCTGACATAGTTTGATACCTAATGGCTCTATTTTACACCTAAAAAATTCAACTAGGTTGACTTCATTGGCTAAATTATTGGGAGGGTTTATGGTCAATCCATGGCTATAAGTACCCCCTCAAATCCATTTATAAAGAGAAGATCATTCAATTTCACATCATCACTACTCATAAATATAACCATACAATCAATATGAGGTTTCATTACTTAATTTTTTACCTTATAAAAGTAATACTTCTCTTTTGGAGGTCTTGGATGCATAGGAGAAGTCTTTTAGCCTAGAGTTGATTTATCCTTATGATCCTTACAAGCCATAAAACCTATTATAAAGCACCACTGGCCAAGGGAGATATTGAGGCATGATGGATTCACTTAAACAATGTAAGTATATTCCTAACCCTTCATATTTTGGTAAATAGATATTGTAGAGTTGATAGATTGAATTGTATCTCTCTTTGCTTAGATTATTTATATGTTATATGATTGTATTTGCAATTTTATTATCTTCCCCATTTGTGTCAAAATATTTTATGAGAATATATTAGCTTTTATATGAATTACTATATTATATTTCTTAATTATTTAGTAGATTAGCTTGCTTGTTATTATTATAATCATAAGACCTAACTAGGGTTATCACAAAATAACATTTTAATAGAGGCCTTGAAAACCTCTCTTTTTATATTATGTGATATTAGATCCATTATTTTAGGTTTAGTGGATATGTTATTCATCATGACACTGATATAAACATATTTGTATGTAGACTTGTTAGTTAATTACCTTCTCTAAGATTGAATATTATTGAGCAATATAAGTTCTAGATATATCTAGTTTGGCTTGCATACAATACATAGATTCACTTACCTTGTTGATTTTAGCTATGATTTATATGTGTTGAAAATAATATAAGTCACCCATCAAGATGAAAAAATTAAATCCTAGTTGTAAATCTAATTTTATTACATTATGTATGTAAATTATATTTTTGGCATATTGGCTACTTAACTTGAAAGATTAGTGTAAACTTTCTTATTCTACAGGTTTGTAGATCATTACTCTTTATTAATGTTATTTACACTATGTAAGATGTAAAAATGAGTGTATACATGTCTAAGTGTTAGTATATAATCAAAACATGATAATTTAAAGTGGTCATAAAACAATGTAACCTTTATCAATCAGGATCAATGAAGAAGATTCACCCAACATAATGTGTTTTATAGGTGGAGGAAATTTCCAACATCTATCTGATCATGTATCATGCATATAGTATATGCATTTATCACACTTAAGTTCCCATGAAACATATAAGTTTATAGAAATTAAATTATATGATATATACTGACATAAACTAAACAACATATGCAAAAGCTAGTAAACATGTAAATGCTAAGTATTTGTGTATTATTTCTTTATTTCAATGTTTTTTATATTTTATTGATTTTTTATTTTATTTTTTTGAATTTTTTTTATATTTTATTTTAGGAATGAGAATTACATATGATGATCCTATCTAAGGGATGCTCATAGGGCTCTCTAGGCTCAAAATGGGGTATAAAAATTTGGTCATGCTACCAAGAATCATGTATATGTGCCAAATCAAGAAATGAAAAATATGTAATACTCTACCTATGCCTCATAATACTCTATGTAAGTGAAGTAGTAGTATAATCTTTAACATTTCATGTAACTTATTGCTTAGTGATTTAAAATTTTAGGGTTTAACTATGTAAATCCTATGTTTGGTTAAATGGTTGAGATCTCTAAATTAGTTAAATAATATGAAATAATTAATCACTGATATGTTATGGATTTTGAATTCTTTTAAATTTATAAAAATATTAATAAATATGCTTAAATAGATACTTATCTATAAAGTGACTATTGTGGATAATTTGAGTTCTAAATAAATATGAGTGTTGTTAATAGGGTCCCATGATCTATTTGCTCACTAGATAGTGGCACCCCTCCTAGATAATAGTGCAAAACTACTATAGTGTCCTCAAAGTGTCACTAGTGTCCTCTTTTTAGGACTATTACTATTTTCTAGGATCACCTAAACCTATGTGTTTAGGTCATGTTCCTATGCACACAAAATTTGAAACTCTATGTTATTCTTATAAACCCTAATTTAATACACAAACCCTGATCCTGCTTAAAAGTATGGCATGAACTAAAAATATGATTTCATTAGTAGGATATGATGGAAATAATCAACACCCAACTATGAATATATTTTTCTATATAATAATACTATAAGGAGGGATCAATATTGATGTATTTCTCCCACCAAGTACTTGATGTAAGTACAATTAAATGCTACAATGAGAGTGTTATTAAATGCCTTGAGTGTATTTGAGCTTTGAACTATTTTAAATATAGGATTAGGGATGATATATATGATAGTATGTAGAAGTAGGGAAAAATAGGGATCAAATACCTTAATTTTGCTTAACTTATCTTTTATTTGAATTTCATTTTGTATATATTTTACATATAATGAATAAAGCTCAAATAGACTTGTATTTATAGATATATATAGCTTGTGTAGATAATAAAATGTACTTAGGACAACCTTAGGAGGGGCACATATTTAGAAAAGTATCCATTCAAGAGAGTCAGGACAAAGGACAATAGTGCCCAATTGGGGACACTAACATGATGTGGTGGTAGTGTCCTATATGTGGTGCTCATGTCCACATGGTAGACTTTTGAGAAAACTAGGTTGGGATATGGGAAAGTTATCTTGGGATTATTCTTTAACTGATTGTAGTGGTATTTAGTCTAAAAAATGATTGTAAAAGTGTGGTAAAGGATCTAGGATAAGTCTATGGCTATGATAGGAATAGGCTAACTCAAAAGACACTCTTAGCATCCAAATAACACTTTTAGGTAATTACGTTTACACCCCCCCCCCCCCCCCCCCTTTATGTTATAAATGTAGCAAAGTAAAATAAATAGTATAAAGGGAAAATAAGTGTACCTAGACTTACCTTGGAAGTAAAGCCCATGTAGCTAAGTTTGTCTATGCAAATTTGGGTCTAAGTATGTGAAACATGATCCAAAGAAATGACCTATAATGAAACATGTAAAACTCAATCCTTACTTAAGGTATTATCAAAATCAAAAGACTATGATGAATAAAGTAACTAAGTAAAGATAAGTAAAGAGAGAGGAAAGGAATAAATACACCTCATTGGGTACATGAACTTGGTGACAACCTATGTGTGTGAGTGTACATATTGATCATATCATTGAATGGCTTGGACTGAGATGATAACTTAGTCAATCCTCATATGGATGGCTCAATAATCAATCAATTTTTGAATCTATCATTTCCCATACCTACTTTGTGGATCATAATATGTGAATAACTTATATAAGATTGTAAGTGTGTCTAACCCTCTCATGTGGGTGGCTCAAGAACTCAAGTAGGCCATGACTCAATCATTACCCACTCATGTGAAGTAGATACATTCTTAAATAAACTACACAAAGTTTTGAATATATCTAACTGGGTATATCTAATCATGTATGTTGGTTCCATGGCTACTCAGGTACATTAGGTGGCTCTAAGCCACTCAATAATGCTAAGCACTTTAGATGGAGTAAGGCATGAATTTGGTGACAAACTAAAACATGATATAAAGTGTATAACATGTAGATAATTACATGGAGTTTTCCATTCCATATGATCAACCTATGTGTAGTTAAGTATATGGAAACTATGCAGTGTACACATGTCCCCAATCTGGTATCTAAGTATACTAAAGATGAATTGAGTATGTAATAATTGAATATGTGTACATGAACTAAATGTGGGAGTGATCATTCCATGTATGATTCACCTAAATCTAAGTAAATGGTATGAATCTAAGATTTAATGAATTTATCTGAGTAAAATCTAAATCTAACTATCAAACATATGATTGTATCTATAGAAATATATACTATACCTAGTGTAATGGTCTAGCTAATACATACTACCCTGAAGTTGGGGCTACTAGATAGTACTGAACTATAGTAGACAGTATCACCTTATGGTGCTAGTGTCTTAATGTCTATTCTAATGTCTATCTAGTATGAAATCTAGGAAATATAAATTATTTTTTTTGTCTAATATTTTTGTGTCTTCCCTGTGTCTAATTTCTAAAATTGAGCCTATGTACTAAAATGTTTTTATAAATAGATAAGTAGGAGCCTCCTATCTATTACAAACCCCTATTTTGAGTGTATTTTTAGAACCTACGTAATAAATTCAATAAAAAGAATTAGCTTTAAAAAATGTGTTATTTAGAGTATATATATGATATTCCAATACAATGTACAAACATAACATCATAATATAAAAGTATTTCAGCATGAGTAGGTAATGTGAGATGTATGTTTTAATCTATCATTACACAAGGGTGTAAAGATAAATGTAATCAATGTATATAATATAAAATATGATTATTTACCTATGGGGATGGGACATGATGTCCATCATGGCACAAAATTAGTAAGGGTAGATGCATGAGGTCCCTCATGGCATCAAAAATAGTGTGTGTGTGTGTGTGTGTGTGTGTGTGTGTGTGTGTGTGTGTGTGTGTGTGTGTGTGTGTGTGTGTGTGTGTGTGTGTGTGTGTGTGTGTGTGTGTGTGTGTGTGTGTGTGTGTGTGAGTGCGTGTGTGTGTATGTGCATGTGTGTGTGTGCGTGCGTGCATGAGTTCGTGCGTGTGTGTGTGTGTGTGTGTGTGTGTGTGTGTGTGTGTGTGTGTGTGTGTGTGTGTGTGTGTGTGTGTGTGTGTGTGTGTGTGTGTGTGTGTGTGTGTGTGTGTGTGTGTGTGTGTGTGTGTGTGTGTGTGTGTTTGTGTGTGTGTGTGTGTAATAATAAAATACAAGTGTCATGGTGAAGAATCATACAATGAATCATACATAAAAGTACATGAGGAAAACAAATGTAAGCCAAGGGTACAAAATATAAGGGACATGGGCACATGTCAATAAATCTAAGAATTAACACATACAAGGACATGTTTAAATGTCTAAACATGCAAGAAATAAACAATTTAGATTAGAGCCACATAGAAAAACATGTTCAAATCAACACATATATAAGTAGGAAAGAAGACACAAGGGACATGGGCACATGTCCAAGGAATACAAACATAAAAGTGGCATAGAGGCAAAGATAAAAGGCATATTCAAATCCTCTCAAAGATGGAAGAAGCATATGAAACACAATCAAGTCTAATCTAGGAAAACTAGAAATGAAAGCATGTATAAATATATAGTACAAATCTATGTAAATTATAAGATGTAAATATGCTAAGTCTAACTAACAATAGTCGATAAAAAAATTTGAATAATGAGTAATAATGATCAATATTAAGATGTATCAATCCATAAATTAGAATGTATAGAATATGAGGATATAACTTGGCAGTAGTAACTGTATATGAGATGCCCCTGAGTGGGATGATATATCAAATGAATAAATATAGATAGGAATATATTCCCCAAATGGGTAGATGACAACAATTCTATATTAGTGTAGTGGATTAGAGTCTTGTATTTAATCTACAATCACTCGACAAGAATATGTGAAACATACATGTATGATAAAATTAACTATACTAAGATAGCTAACAATATGCAAACTATGGTAAGTAGTAGAAATGTAAACATAACAATGCATATAATCAATAATTTTTTTATTTTTTAAGTAATATTTGAATGTTTTAGTATTTTAACATGTTATATTGTTTTTTGTGTTTTTTGGATATAATCTATGGACAAGCAAATGAAAATAAACCATGTATAAGGAGCGAGAGAGAGAAAGAAGTATGTACAAGGGTAGGAACCATACTAACTAATGAGTCTCATGGGAGAATCACTATCATCATTACATGTTTCTAATAGGGGAACTGTGATCATGTGTGTAGTGTAAAAGGGGAACTATGAGCCCATGCTCTATTGGGATATATAACTTGTGTTTGATGATGCCTGTGAAGTGATTATATGATTTTATGGAACTGACTATGATGATCTATGAACTATAAGGGTCTTAGGAACCTATATAGTATAAAAATAAGCTATAGGTGATGTAGGTTCCCTATGCTAAGAACCCTTAAAACCTAATAAAATTGATCTTAGAATGAACTGAGTATAGGAAGATCCCCTAGAATCTATGACATATCATTAACATAATTATCTCTCTAGTAATGGTCTCTATGGGAGAGTATGCACATGTGTAGATACCTTAGGAGTAGACCTAACTTACACTGGTGGATCTTCTTAACTATGTGATGTATGCACATGAACTATAATCTCTACTATAATTGATAACCATGTAATATCTGGTAATTATGTTGGAACTATAACTAGTGTCTATTCTAGAACTATAACTAGTGTCTATGTTGGAACTATATCTAGAATGAATAGAGGATAATCATATGGGACACATTCAACCTTAACCACCTAATTATAATTTATATACTTCAAGAATTGGTGTACTATATATGGGATGGCTCAGAGCTACTATAACCATGGCCTACCCAATAATATATTGAATACACCTACACTAGGTACTTCTAGGAATTGAGTGGCTATGTGTGTTGGTCTAACCTATAATAGAAGAACAATCTCCCCAATGGATATCTAAACATGGCCACTAAAACAACTAATGATTGTATCTATGGGTAATATTTCCATCTCTATGTAGCCTAAGTTTTGTAAGAGTTTCATAGTATGCATGCTTATGATTAAACCTTTATCAACCATAACACTCTAAATATGATGGTGGTATATGTATTCTCGTATGAAGAGCACATGTAAATCTATGTCATCATCCATAATATCCTACTCTAAAAATGTGTTAAGTGTTCTATGTGTCACTATAGTATGATACATGCCAATAATTTTATGTAGTGGATGTGTTTCCTCTATAAATGTGTGATATTAATCTATTGGTGGATGAACTTGGTATGTATAGTGAACACCTGATGTGCCCCATGCCTAATTTATTGTATGATTTGGGAAATGATATAAAAATATCTATAGATCCTTAACCTCTATTTGTTGTTTTTTTGGTGCCTTTGTGGCTGTGCCCACATCAATAATATTATCCTCAATTAGATCTTGTATCTTTTTTTTTTAAAGATGATGCATCTATTTGTTGTGTGACTTGGTTCCCTATGTTACTCACAGAATGCATTTGAATAATAAATATTTGGAAGAGGATGTGTCATATCAAAAAATTTAATGGGAGGGAGAGATATGAAATTGTATTCTAATAGTTTTTATATAACCCATGTTTGTGACTCTATAAAATTAGTGAAGACTTTGCATTGAGGAGCAAATAAAACCAATCTAGGAGATGGATCAAAAGCTATGTTTGACTATGGCCTTTTAATAAATTTTGTTCTCTATAGCCCTTACCTTATATGGAGGTTTTTTTAACTATAAATAGTTGATTCTGATCCATTTTTGTACTTTATTTTTCCCATTGATAATATCTTAACCTCTCTTTCCTTAACTATGTAGCACAAATTGGTAAATGTACTAAACTTCTTGAACAATATAACTTTATGAAATAGTAATAGAATTTATTTAAATATGTCCTAAATTTATCTATTTTCCATGTAGATATTTAATTTAGATAATATTTTCATGTATCATAAGACATAATCTGTGATAGGCTCATTTGACTTTTGCTTTAACTATGCCACTTGTCCATATGATATCTTATCATTGATGTTGATATAGAAGTGTGCTCAGAATAGGTTAACTAAAGGATTAAATTTAATGATAGATGTATTTTTAAAATTATAGAACCACTTTAAGGCATAATCCTTGAGATTATGTGTAAATTACTTTTTAATACACCAATCATTAGACACATAGTCGAAGCATGCTGCATGAAAGACTCTAAGGTGATGTTTTGGGTTACCCTTGCCATCATATAATGTAAGTTTGGGTGCCAAAAAACTATATTTTAGTTGTATTATTCATATTGATATGCATTTTAATTAAATTCCACATAATAAAAATGTGAAGGATTCATAGTTGGAGTTTTAATAGGCTCCTTGTCCTTGTTATAGGATTGGATAGTAGAATCTAAATATCCTCTATAGGATAGCCACCTAGTCTAGCAGTTCTTCATAATGGAAGAGAGATAGATTTTTAAAATGGCATATAGTAAACAAATTAAAATAGAGATACTAAAATATAATAAATTAATTCTAAAAAATTAATAGTAGCTAATGAAAATATGAGAAAAAGTGATATAAACCCTAAGCGTATCTAGAGTTAGGGTGTTTTTGAATTTACAGTTTCTTTACAATAATTTAAATTATATAGAAATAAATTGAAACCCTAATGTGAAATTGATTTTAATTAACTAGGTTATCTAAAAAAATATAATAATACATCCCCAATTTATTGCACAAAAATTTGGATTAATACAAGCTAGGGTTTGAATAAATATTTGAATTAAGTTAGGTTCACCAAATGATTTAACCTTTTAGACTATGTAAATCCTATGTTTCGTTAAAGTGTTAAAATGTCTAATTTAGTTAAATAATATGCAATAATTAATTATTTTTTATATATATTTTGAATTCTTTTAACTTTCTAAAAATAGTAATAAATAAGTTGAAATAGACACTTATATGGAAAGTGGTTATTGCAAATGATCTAGGTTCTAAAAATTGAGTTCTAGATAGGTTTGAGTATTATCAACAATGTCCCAAGATTCATTTTCTCACAAGATAGTAGCACCCCAATTGGATAGTAGCACCATACTACTATAGTTTCCTCAAAGTGGTTCTAGTATCCTCTTTATAGGATTATTCCTTTCTTTTGGGAACACCTATCCCTATGTTTTTAAGTATCATTCCTACACACACAAAATCTAGAACTCTTTGTTATGCCAAAAAAACTAGATTTAGTGTGAAAACCCTAATCTTCCTTACAACTATGGCATGAAATGAAAATGTGTGTTCATTGGTAAGATAGACTAGACATCCTATATACCCCATTGTAAAGAGAGTTTCCTACATACCAATACTCTAAGGAGGAATCAAGTCTAATGTAGTTCTCCCACCTAGTGCTTGATGTAATTGAAAGTAAATGCTAGAATGAGATTGGTCTTAAATCCCTTGAGTGTACTTGAGATTTTAAATATTTTAAATATGATATTAGGGTTGTAGTATATGTTAATATGTAGAATCAGAGTAGAATATGGATCAAATACCTTAATTTTTCTCAACTTATCTTTTGTTTCAATAGGCTTCTACATTTATTTTCCATGTAGTGAATAAAGGTCAAATAGACTTGTATTTATAGATATCTATAGTTATGTGGATAATAAAATATACTTAGGATTAACTTATGAGGGGCACACATTTATAAAAGTATCTATTTAGGAGAGTTATGGAAAAAGACAATAACACCCATGTGGGGACACTAGCACCATGTAGATGTAGTGTCCTAAATGTGGCACTAATGTCTACCTAGTAGACTGATAGGAAAAATGGGTTGGGATCTAAGAAATTTGTCCTAGGACTATGTTTGAAATGACTATATATATCTATGCTTTACACAATGATTGTAAAAGTGTGGCAAAGTATCTAGGATAGGTTTAGGGCTAACCTAGGAATAGGCTAACTCAAGTGACACTCTTAGCATCCAAATACCAATTTTAGGTGATTACACTTAGTGCTCTATTAAATTTTAATGTAAATATAATTTTTCATCTTTATACTCTCTAGGAAGCATGTTGATATGCTATCAATAAATGATTGCAATGTGTAGGTATATATGATGGCTCTATGGATTCCACTATATATCTATAATTTAATTACCTCTCTAGTATCAATCACCTAAGAAAGAGGATTGCATTTTGATTACCATTTTTTATCATGATTAAATTGAATACATTTTATAATTAATTACCTTGGACTAAACTTCTCTTTTTATAGTATATGTTCATATTGAACCCATGTAAATGTGATTACCCTATTGGCATGAATATACTTTAGACATATATGCCTTATAGAGGGAATTGTAAGGATCTTATGAATCCAAAGTTGTCCTAGTAACATATCAAAAATATATCATATGTGATATAATTGAAAATGTTCTAGTCACATGTGTTAGACCAACCTGTAAATACAAATCAATCTCACTAAAAACCTCTTGTGCTTTTTTATCTAATGCTTTGGCCATCTTGGTCAAAGGGTATAAATCATCACGTGTATATCCTAAATGTATGAGTAATGTAATAGTACACACATGATCACTAGAACCATTATCAACCATAATATTATGTATAGGCTAATGATCAATATGTGCTCTAATATATAATGAGTGAATATGTGAGTCATCATCTACAATTTTGTTACCATCAAATGTAATGAATTTGAACCATAGGAGGTATCTCACAAGTAAGTGTGTCAACAATACCATCTAATGGGTTACCATAATTTTGTGGAGGAGGATGTATATTATATGCCATTTTCACTTTTGGTGCTTCCTTATAATGATATTTTAATGGATTGTTTAATATCTTCTAGTTTTGATAATCACCATGTTGTGATCCTGAATCCTTTGAAAAATCATCAAATGTGATCTTTTCACTATAAATGAGGTCTTGTATGTTGTTATTAAATGTGTAAAATTTATTTTTATAATTACCAACACATTGGTGATAGTCACAAGAAGTGTTTGCATCATATCATTTTGGTAGAGACTAAATCATATCAACCTCAAAGGGAAGAGGAAGAGATATGAGATAACACTCCACTAGCTTCTTAAGGAGTAAATTTTGAGACTTAGGTAATAATGTAAATTGTCTCTTAGTTTCATTGGATAATATTATCCAATTAAGTTATTGTGACACCATATTCACTATTGTTATTTCATCCTTCTTAATCTATGGATTTTTTACATTATATTTTGGTTTGATATGAAACATGGTATTAGATGTAGTTGGTGTATTAGATACATACTTAAGCTTGTTCAATGCAATAAGTTTAATTTATCAATCTAAAATTATATTGAATAATTTATTTTAAAAAATAAACTTATTAAAGACAATAGAATCATGTAATGGGGAAAAAAACTTTGATTAAAGATATATTGAAGCTCTTTATCTACCATTGTGATTTGTCATTTTATCCAACATTGCATTTATGTCAAAACATATTCATTAATAGGCTCATTGATTCCTTACTTGATCTTGGTAATTTATGCGTATGACATCTTTTTAGTAATGTTGATAGAGAAATGTGCTAGAACTAATCCACTATAAGATTGAATTATTTTATTAATTATATTAATAGATCATAAAACCATATCAAGGAATAGTCCTTTAGGCATCTTGGAAATAATTTTGTCATAAGTTTATCACTAAAATCATAACCAAGGAATGTGACATAGAAATATCAAATATGTTACTCAGGATCATCTTTACCATCATAAAGTGTGAACTTGGGTGTTATAAAACTGGTTAGAAAAGGGTGAAAAAATATCTTAGGTGTAAGCAGACATGTAATACATCTTATAAATAAATAGTGAGTTGATTTTTTCATCATTTTATCAATATTTGTAACCTTATCTTATAAAGTTTGAATAAATTGGATGACATTTTTCACAGTAAACCCATTGGGATTCAAATTTGATATTTGAGAAGTTATCAAAGGGGATGTAAAAATTATTGTGTTGATGTAGGCATTAAAAATGGTAATTTATTTGAATCATTGAAAATTACAATGGAGGATGTTTAAATATATATTTTTTATTTAGGGAAAAATGTCTTGAAAACATATCACATGCCCCCACTAGATGTAGAAATCAATGGGGTACTCAAGGGGAGTGATAAAGGGATTAATGGATGATAGTTATATATAAGAGCACCAATATTTGTATCTATAGATGAAAATGGCGGTATACTCATGTGTTTATATTTTCTATTTTCCAATATAGTACTGAGGATATTCTCAAGATATTTAGGATTTTCATTAATATGATCTAAAAACTTGTAAATTTATTTAACTTGATCTTAATCTACTTATTCAAGTTTATTATTCATATGTGATTCATTATTTTCATGATTAGATTAATCCTCTATGATAACATTTTTAATATTTTATCATTTTCATTATGAACACTCTCATTATTGATATAATTTTATAAGGCATTAGATTGAGACATTTTAGGTGGAAGAAGAGGAAGCTTAAAATGATCAATAGGTACACAACCTATTCTATTATTATACATAGGTTGAATATAGATTAATATAATCAAGATATGAATAATTACTACAATTTGAAACTCTAGAAGGATGAAACCCTATAGACAATTGTGGTTGTCCAATAAGGCATTTAGGTTAGGTTCACCAAATGTTTAACCATTTTTAGATGGGTTAGGAGGAGAATAACCTAATCAAACAAATGGATAAGTTATTATATAATTAATCCAATTAAATGAATTCATATTATATATTATTCTGATAAATATGTTGAATCTAAGAACATGCTAAATATATACAAGTATAATGCTAAACAATATTATGAATTTTTCAATGTGAATGAGAAACAATACATAGCTTATTCAATAATTCACATGTAGATATTAAAGTTAAATGTGTAGAATAAGATAGACTGATGTTCTATCTTGATTCATCAAATTTTTTAAATTAGCTCTTTGTCAAGTTGGATATGAGGATACCTTAAGTAAGAAAGGTTACAAACCAAATAAAACTAAGGATATGAGAAAAAATGAAAATCTAACATCAATGTGAAAGCAGTAATAATACTTAAATAAATATGGGTAATATATGGTAAAATAACATTTAAGAGTGATAAGTAACAATACTTACTCAATAATCAATGGAAAAATTACATGAAAGGGAAAAAAACATTGGTGAGTGAGAAGTAACAATCCAACCTCACTCAATAATGGAAAAAGTAAAGAAGTAAAAACAACATTGATGAGTGAGAAGGAACAATCAAAACACACTAAATAATGTAAAAAGGTTCAAAAAATATAAGTAGAAATAGTTTCCCAAAAAAAGGAATGATAATGAAAATAAAATTCAAATAAAACCAAGGCAATTCTAGTAGTGTAAAACAATGGTGTAAATAAAATAATCCATAGTTACTCAAGCATAGTATTTTACTCTAAAGATAGATACAACAAAAAAAAGTAGTGCTAGCATGTTTTAAGATGTGAAGAAGAGGGAATATATAAGTTGGAAAATATGTTTGGAATAAAACTTTACTCTCAAGGGTAGAATGAAATGGGTAGTGGGGAAAATGAAGGAAAAATCAAGGTAGAGAAACATAAACAAAGTAGTGCTAGCATGTTTTAAGATGTGAAGAAGAGGGAATATATAAGTTGTAAAATATTTTTGGAATAAAAATTTACTCTCAATGGTAGAATGAAATGGGTGGTGGGGAAAATGAAAGAAAAATCAAGGTAGAGAAACTTTTTATCGAATTCAAGACACTTAGAATTATGTTTGTAAAAATAAGATGACTTTCAACATTAATTAGTCTAAATAACTTCTCCTAACCACACATATATTTGGGTTACCAAATGAATTATTAATATCATCCCATGAATGCTACATTATATAAAAATAAAATGGACCTACCTTCCCATAATGATTTCACCATTCCTCAGGACCCCTTATAAAGCTGTCAACCTACTACAAAGATTGAGTACTTACATGATGAATTAGGTATCACTATAGATTATTTTGATGTATCCTATCCCAATTTATTGTCCTATTGTACCCAAATGGACCTTGGCTCTATGATGAGACCAACTACAGAGTTTGAGATTCAAATGGATATAGGAGAGGTGCTATGAATCATGTCTTTTGGTGTGATGTTAAATTTTTTATTTTATATTTTTCCTTTTGATAATTTAATTTTATAAATTATTTGGATTATTAATTTTTTATGTATTTTTATATTCCTCTTCCATATGTATTTGAAGAACCACATATTGGTGATAAAGATGACTATCATTTAAAAACTTTGGAATTAGTAGATAATAAAGAGGACTTATATAGAATGTTGTCTAAGAGTCTTATTTATTCATGTAAAATAAAAGTGATGTCTTGACTTTGACCTTATTTTATCCAAAGTGGAATGAAAGGAAGGGAAATCAAGGGGAAATGAAAATGAAACAATTTGAATTACTTCAAATCACAAAAAATGTGACATGTGAAAGGGATATAATGATATGTAAATATGATTCTTTATCATAAGAATTTATGTAAGTGTAGGGAAACATTATAACATAGCTTTTTTTGCAAGTTTTATCTACAAAAGAAATGAAAAATTGAGACTAAGAATATGGAATCACAACTTGTAACCATGTCTTAACATGCTAAAAAAAACTCAATATTGGAAAAAATAATGATTGAAATAATATGGAGATTTTATGAGGATAGACTAGTATTATCCATGGACTTCAACTGTATCTCATTAAATAAAAAACCAAGTGGGGGTAAAATGAAAAACATGGTATTTGTAAGGAATGTTAGGTCATATCCATGGTATTATATTACAACTCACAAAAGAAAAACCCAAGTGGGTGAAAAATGGTATTTGTGAGGAGATCCTAGTCCTATCCATAGCCTTACAATGCAACTCAAAAAATAAAAACCCAAGTGGGTGTAAAATGCTTTGGAAAATAACAAAATTGTGATTAAAAGATAAAAAATATGAAAAATTGATGTATGAAAGAAAAAGGTATTCATGAGGAAAACCAAGTCCTATCGATGGTATTATAATGTAACTAAAAAATTAAAGAAACCAAAGGAAGAAATGAAGGAACTAATGTTTTTGTATAAGATAGACTACTGAAATAAAGTGCATAAAGATAAAGAAACATGAGACAAACATAACAATAAAAAGCTACGCTAATGTCTATATCAAATACGAGCATGTGAAATATAATCCTATGTGTATTGGAAGGTTTCTTGAAGCTAAATTTGTTTTTTATTAGTAAATTTAAAATAAGGGTGGGCATCGTAAGATACCCTAAAGGGTAATTGGATGTAAGGATGGGCATCAAAAGATGCCCCAAGGTCTGAAGTGATATGTGCATGGGAATATTGAGGGTTATCCACTTTGTCTACTCCTATTTTTAATTGAAGAGGATTGTTATTAATTTCATTAGTGGAGTTTTGGAAATATCCCCTAATGGTTGTAAGTTTGGGCTCAAACTATTTCATAATAAAGTCTTGTGTTTTAGTTTGATCAATTGCATCATTTAGAGTTTGGGGAAAAAATGTTCAAACCTTATATTAAATGGAAGGTGTTAAGGTGATTATGAATATTTTAAATAAGTTATCATTAGTAATGTTATGATCATATTTTTGAGCCAAATATTTCCATCATTTATTGAAATCATGAGATGATTCAGAAGGGGATTATTTAACATTGATGAAATGGCTGAGACAATTTTTAGAAATATCATCATGTTGAAATTACTTAAATAAAGGATTGAAAAAATCCTTGATTTTCCATATATAATGTTGAGGGATTTGATTATACCATTATAATACATCTCATGTGAATGTTTTCACTAACATTTTGTTAGTGGGAAAGGTATTATTTTGAATCCACTCTTTGTAAAGATTACCAAATGCTTTAAGGAAAGATGTAGGGTATTTAGTCCCATCATATTTAATAGTTGGATAGATATTTCCAATATCAATAGAAATAATGAAGGGAACTAAAGGTTCATTTTGAATATTTTTGAGAATTTTTTTTTGTATAATGGGTTAGGGAATGATACTTCCCATGCCATCTCTAAGAAGTGGAATGTTAAAACTTTGGTTATTTTGAGGTAGGAGAATAAGAGGTCAATTATCTATGTTTAATAAATTATGTTGCATTTTCATCATTTTATAAGTATTATATGATTACATAATATTCATTTGTTACATTATTTGTGCAATAATGTTAGTGGCATCAATTGGTGGGTTGGGGTTTCTAGTTTTTAAAGGTGGATTTTTAGGATTGGCAAGAGTAAAATTCCTTGAATTAGTATTAGGGGATGTGTTTTTAGGTGGAGGATTATTAGATGGTAGGTTATTTGTGTTTAAAATATTTCCTATATGTTTATTGGTTAGACTTGAGAAAATTTATCCTATAGTGTAATAAGGTGGATTAGAGAGAATTGTCTTTAGAAGTGTGAAATGGATCTAATCCATTAGTGTTATTGGTTGGGGTAATTTGGACCATATTGAAGTCAAATATGAAGGGTGGGATAAGGTGCACCAAGAGTGAATATCCTCTTAAATAACAAGGGTAGGAAGGAAATAATATCCCATATATCATTTGAATGGATTAACTTTGTCCAAAAATATTTTGGTAGGGGATTTTATGATGCTTGGAATAAGAATCTAAGACCAAAAATCAAAGTTGAAAAGTAAGAGCAATGTTGGCTAGATATGAAACATGATCAGTTAAGAGGTACAAAGTCAATTTAATTTAGAAGGAAGATCAACAAAAAATTGAAGAAAGAACACATTAAAATTAATTAACTTTGTTCTATGGGAAAGAACTAGAGACAAACCTATGAGAGACTAGATTGAATAGAATGAAATGTTTTATGGAAGAGAAAAACTGTATAAGACACAATCGATTAGGTCGACTATGTTTTCATGGTAAAGGAAAGTTTTGAAAGATATGACTCTAGATGATATAGTGTTATTTTTTAGAATAATTTTAATAAACACATAGTAAAATAGGTCAAACTAGTCAATCCATTTGTAGTACACAATGAAAACTTTGTACCAATGTTAGCCAATACAATTTTTGTCATACAACATACAACTATCAAAGATCAAGTAACATAGATAGAAATGATAATATTTGTGTTCATTATTAATTTTTTTAAATTAAATTTTTATAAATAAGTGTGATAGGTTGTTGTTCTTAGAAAGGAACTATAAAAGAAATATAAGGATGGTTTTAGGTAGTTAAGGATGAAAGGGATATGTATTGGTGATAGTACTAGCTTGGCATTGGGGCTTACCCCCTCACTTCACAAACCTATAGTGATAAGGGCATTAGGTGATTTGATAATAAATACCATCAATCACGTAGTTATACTTACCCATAAAATTGAGTCAACTTACCCATTGGTGATGAAATCCAAGTAGGTAGACCTTAAGTAGAATTTGTTTAATGTTTATTGATATTATGTGGTTTGGAAGTGTATGAAAAAAATCAAAATAGTGTGATTAAATCAATAAATTAAATCTTTCTATTTAGTTTATGTGTGATACTATAAGAAAGTAAGTAAAAAAATAAAAGATGAGTTTTTTTGGATAGATATAAGGGTTAGTGGGACCCTTGCATGGATATCTTTTTAACTAAAGATACAAACTAGATCTAGGGATTAATCAAGGGGACTAATACCTAATAACTATTAAATCAACATAAACAACCACCTCTAACCATTAAAATCACTATGTCAACTCAAATGGCCACATCTAACCTATAAATTCCATGTGAGATTTAAACCTCGATGGGGCTAGGCACAACCAACCCACTTAACTAACCCTTCTACATTTCATTGGAAAAATGATAGATGAGTTAATTATTAGTAATATGAGTTAATTCCTTTTCTTGAAGAGTATAGAGTTAATTCAGATGATGGATTATGAAAATAATACAAAATATAATCTACAGGGTTGATTCTATATGTTGAAGCAAGTGCTAGAGAAACACATTTGAATGAGTTGGTTGAGTTTCCTAGGAAATGTTGACCATTTTGGCCCAAATATGAAGCTTTTTCATGGTTCATGTAAAGTAGTGGATTAAAGGATTAGAAAAAGGGGTCTAAGATTACAAAGTAGAAAATTCCAAGTAGATTTTCATGGTGCTCAAGCATTCAAAGCATGAACCAAGTTGTAAAAATCCTTAAAAAATCATAAACACTTTAAAAGAATGATCAAAGGATGAATTATGCAAGTTTGAAGACCAGATCATCACTAGGATGTCATGTAGAACTAGACCAGACTAGTCCACTTGTGTAATTTTTATCTTTTATTAGAAAGCCTTATGTGACCAGTGGATCAAACACAATTGTAGTTATACATACCAAGAACATGCTCTAAAATTTTCAAGTTTATGCAAGATTTTTTGCTCAATTTATAAGCTTATAAAGTTAGAATTGTACTATAATATATTCACACTAATGTTAATTTTAAGCTCGATCAAAATAAATCATTTTGAATTCAAATTTGATGATCATGTGAATGCCAATGAAGGTCATGTGAACATCATTTGATAGGAGTGAGGACATTAATTTTAAGCTCATGAAGTAGCCATTGGATTTCAAATAGTGGGTCCCAGTAGATCTAATGTTTTATATTGAATAATATATCTTAATCCAACAGTGTGAGATGAGTCAAATAGTCAAGGAGCTTGAGATATTGACATGTGGAGTAATAACTAAAGCTGATAGACTGAAAGTAGATCCTAAAATCAAATGTTGGGATACCAAGTGGTAGGAACTCAGAGAGATGTTAATAGGTAAAAGGTAGATCAATGACTCCTAGTCATTCATATTGAGTGGGATAAATGGTTTGAGATGGGTCAGTGAGTCAATGATCTGACCTAGTATCAATAACTAATAAAAATAAAGGTCAAGAAGCTAAGGCCATTTTTTTATGGAAGAAAACATAGGTATTTTAGGTTCATCTTGTCACCATCGAAGCTTGATCAAACTCCATTAAAGGCCATAATCCATGTATTAAAGTATAAATATCATAAAGGGACCACTAATAGGGCTAAATATGGACCTCTGGCTTGAGTGTTTATGTCATAGAGGGATATTTTTTTGACTGTGTTCACCATTGTTAGAATGAAAAACTAAATTTTTAAAGGGTGCCACAAAGGCATACACATATCCCCAATAACTTCATCTCCAATACCAAATACATGAAAATTATCCCTTCTCTTCACTATGTATGACACAATAAACTAGTTAGGAATAATTAATAATAAGATAAGAATCAAATAGATTAGCCTAGTTATTATAACTGCATGGATAGTGAAAAAATATTAAAACAACTTGAATTGAGTGTAAAAACAAGAAGGAACATCAATGTAACTTTGTAACCACTTGAAGTATCCCAAATCAATTAGAAGGGTTTGAATGATCTTAATTTACTAAGTTAGTTGTAACAACAATTTCAATTGGATTTCAGCTCATTTGATTCCCTTTTAAGTGCCAAAACTCCCTCTCTCTTATTTAATTTCTTATATAAATATATCCTTTTATTTATTGATGAGAATCCCTTAGTGTGATGTGACTAGACTCTACCATAATTGAATTACACACCTCTTGAAGTAATGAATATAGAATTTTTTAGTTATTTACTAATCTATATTTAGTGTTTTGTGTTAGTTTGATATGTAAGTGTGGTTTTTATCTTCATTTTTCATGTCCAAGATCAACCTAAGTTATATTAAATTTATTTATAGGTCATATAATGTGTCTTAGTATTGATTTCTCAGGGATATAGTGGACAACTAAATTTAAGTATCTTCAACTAGACCGTATTTTCATTACTCATTAGTTATCTCATTAGTGTGTTAAAGAGTTCAAGCTTAAGAGTGGATCTGATAAATTCATGTTGCATCACCAAATATTAGAATAGGTTTTACTTTATGCAAATTTCTTGACTCTTTTCATCCTAACCAATTTTAGGTTTTAAAAATAAAGGTCCAAATTATGAAATCTAAGGAGCTAGCCTCATACAAAACCCTAGAGTTCTAACCCTATTATAGGATACCCAAAACCTAGGGTCATTACCATGTTGAGATATATTTGGGTAAAGGATATAAACAATACCTTACCCATCTAGGGTGCAATCTAAACCTCTAACAATTTTGGTACATTTTATGGGATACACCTATTTGCATAATTTTGTATATCTAGGTATAGTAGAAAATTCCAAAGTTTCATTTATGGATTTGAATATTTTTCATGTCCCCAATAGTTTTCAAAAGGTCCTATAAAAATATAAAGGGAAAATTTTCTCTAATCTATCTTTCCAATCAACAAAGAAGAAGAAAGCCTCTCAGTCAAATCCTACACCTAAACCTCTTGTTCCTCCTATTTAGGCAAATATTGTTTAGTCAAACATTGTTATAAATCCCATAACTCAGATGGTTATTCCTAGAAGGCAAGCCTTTGTGTCATTCAATGGTGGTATTCCTATAAACCTTACCTAATGGGATAATATTATAGTCTTATCTTTAAAGTCTATTCCTCATTTTATAGGATAAAATCCAATTACTCTTATGGAACATATTGCATATATTGCTAACCTATGTTCAGTGAATCATATGACTCAAGAAGATGTAGCAATAAAATTGTTAACAAATTCTTTCAAAGGAAAATAACTTCAATGGTACAAAGGATTGGCTCCTCATCAATTAATATATGGGATGAATTTGGAGAGGTTCCATGCAAACACTTTGAAAATAAAGTGACCACTTCTCACTAGAGGAGAAGCTTACAATAATCAATAGATTCAACCATGAATTCATGATGGATTTCAATTATATTTTCTAACAAAATTGGGATAGACTTCCTATAGTGATCAAACCTACACCTAACTATGCTTTTATATACTATCTAAAGGCTCTTAATTTAGATGTAGCTGTGATGATTAAATCCATGGGGGGAACACTTTGCTTGAGGCTTTTAAACTATAAATTAAGGTTGAAAATCACCTTATACAAGTAGGAAATTTGTCTCCAAGGCCATTAATGACTTTATTTCTAGGGATACATCCTCCTATTCCAACTATTGCTCTAGTTCCAAATTCAACAAAGTTTTATCAAATAGAAGGTGATCAAATAGATAGATTGGGGAAGATAGAAAGTCCTCTCAAAGCTCAGAATAACAAGTTGGTTTTAATAAAGAAGAAATAAGCTCCATAATGTAGGCCATATAAAAATACTAATCATAATTATCAGTACAATAAGCCATCCTATCAGTCTAATAAACAAGGATAAGGGAAAAATATTTAGTCAAGGTAATACAATTCTAATGCTCCAAGCAATTCTAGAGTTGTTGTGTCAACTTAAAACAATTATGCTTATTAAGGGGAATGGAATAATTAGTGGAATCTAGAAAATTACATGGAAATGGTGCTAAACAGTGAGAGCTCACATCAATCTTATATGCAGTAAAGTTTAGCTCCTCGTCCACATGAAAACTAGTCAAATAAGGAAGCCTCTCTTCTACATGGAAACATTACTTCATTTACTTGAGAAAAAGTGCCAAATCAACAAGGAGGATAGAATGGTAAAGCACCAAATGATACCACGTGTATGAATTTTCAAGAAGGGGAACATGTGTTTGAGCATGTAGTAGCTAATATGGGACAAGCTTCACAAAGGACAAATGAACCAATTATATCTCAAATAAGGGCTAAGAAGAGGATGTTGGAAGACAACTTGGGGCCACCTAGTATTTCTTCATCATCTCCATAAGATAATAAATAACATACTTCTTTAAATGTAGCTTATAAATCTCTTGAAAATCAACAAGTGACCCAACCTCATGGATAGTAGCAGAATTCCCCCTTTGTTCCTCATGTTACTCAAATGCCAAGTGATGCTTCTACTTCCAAAGTGTAGTCCAAAGGTACTAATATTACATTTAATATTTTGGATCATTTGAAGAAGGATAATGTAACTATGTCCATGTATGATGCCCTATCTATTCTAGGGCATAAGGAGATTATCTAGAAAGATCTCTCTAAATTTTCTCGTGTGGAAAAGATAGTTGATAAGGTGAACTTTGTTTTCATCAATAATAACCAGACTAACTAAGTCCCTAGCCAAGTTCCTAATCAAATTCCAAGAAAAATTCAATTTCAAAATTTTGTTTATCCTTCTAAGGTTATTAATCTCCCTCCCCATTTTATCTATCAATCATCATAGGGTACTATTTAGTATACAATTGCATGATAGATTTAGGTGGTTTAACGTTAGTGATGTCAAAATACATAGTAGATAAGATGGGGGTCAAATATGTGCCTAATAAAAAGGGTATTAATCAATTAGATTCCCCCTAACTAAGATAGTAGGCATATTGAAGGATATTTAGATCACATTGGTAGCTTGTCTAAATTATGTCATTAATTAAGATGTAATGGTGGTAGACTTACCTCCATATTTTTCCCTATGCTTGTCTTGGGACTTTACTACAAATATTGGAAGATATTTGTCATTTTATTGGTCATACATGGTTTTTAGAACTAGGTATGGAATCAAAGTCACTATAATATTTGATCCTATCTCCATGTTCTACCTAGAACCATATATGCCTAATATTGGAAATACCAACTATGTCATATTTGAAGAGGTTAAAGAGGTTAATGAACAAGAACCCCATGATCATCTTGAAGGTATCTCAGATCTATACTTAGATGAATTGGTAGTTGATAGTCATGGATTTGATATATATAACAACATTGAAGAGGTAGACTTAGGAGTTTACTACATGTATGAGGAGGGTGTTGCTATACCTTGCTTAACTAACACTGAAGAAGAGGTCGGTATATGTATGTTGTTATTTTATGGATCAAGGTTAAAGAATGAAAGTGTGGTGGGAACCATGGTAATTTCACCCTCAGGTCAAAATTACCACATAGTTACAAGATTCCAATTTAGTTGCACATCAAATATAGTTGAATATGAAGCTCTTTTGAATGGTTTTCAAGACATGAGAAAGAGAGGTATCTAGTTCCTTAGAGTCAAGGGTGAAAATGAGATTATAGTGCAATAAGTGAGATGCCTAAGTAAAGTCAATAATCACCATTTAAAATCCTATAAACACTAATTATGGTATCTCATGTAGGATTTATTGGAATTTAATATCATGTCCATACCAAGAGAAGCAAACTCACATGCATATAGGCTCGATACCATTGGTACCCAATATGAGGTTGAAAAAGGAATCAAAATCAACCAAATCCAAGAATATATCAAGTTTATATGAATACTAGCTATACCTAACAATGAGGTGAGTTGGAAATTCTTTGATAATGATGATCAAATCATACATTTTCTAATGCAAGAGGTAGAATTCTACCAAATAAGTTCAAAAATCAATATGATGATCATAAAGTACAACTGAGGTCTAATAATCTACCCAAAGGTCTTTTGACATTAGAAAGAATGTTCAATGCATATGACCAAGTAAGAAAAGTGAAATCATGCATCTCAACTAAGGAATAACACTATGAAAAGATAGATATCTTTAAGGACAAATTGCTAAATCTAGGAAAATTCAATACAATAGAAGAAAGAAATACATTTATTACTTTTTGCTAATAATTTTTTCATTTATTTTCTTGGGATTATACAGACTTGAAGGGGTCTGACCCCAAACTTTCACAACACACCACTGAATTACAAAGCAATGCTAAGCTAGTTAGGTAGAACTAAAGGCCTATAGAACCAAGAGTGAAGGACCTCATGAGAAGATAACTCTTTAAATTGATTGAATCAAAGATAATATTTCTAATTAAGCATTCCTCATGGGTGGAAAACCTTGTGCTAGTGAGGGAAAATAATGGAGAGATTTGTTTGTGTTGACTTCAGGGACCTCAATAAAGTGTCCCTAAAGGACCATTACCCACTTCCCTCTATGGATCAATTTCTATAAAATATGGTAGGTTATCATTGTTTGATGGCTATTCTGGCTATAATTAGATCATGGTTAAAGAGGAAGATATGCATAAAATTTCCTTCACTAAAAAATAGGGCACCTATGCATATTGTAAAATACCCTTTAGACTCTTCAATTCTAGAGCCACCTTATAAAGAGAAATGGATGTTTATTTTCATGGTATTTTTAATGATATGGGTTTAGTTTATCTTGATGATATAATAGTATTCTCAAAGTATTATAATGATCATTTAACACACTTGACAACTATTTTTCATAGATTAAGATAATTTAGAGTTTTATTGAATCCAAAGAAATGCATTTTTTAAATAAATTAAGACTTCTTGGGCATGTGGTGTCCAAATTTGGTCTTTACATTGATCCAAAGAGGATATAATAAATCCTTGCTCTATCATTGCCTAAAATAGGAAATAATTTCAGATCTTCTTGGACAAGATTAACTTCATCAGGAGGTTCATTCCAGGCTTTACAGAGATTATCAAGCCTCTCACTCATATGTTGAGAAAAGGCAAAGAGTTTACATGGAAAAGAGAATGTTTGAGGCGATGAAGGAGGCCATATCCCATGCCCCCACACTTATAAATCTAGATTTCAATAAGGAATTCTATTTTTATGCCTTATCTACATTAGATGTAATTTCAACCATGCTTATGAAGCAGAATGATAAACATCTAGATCAACTTATTTCTTTCTTCAATCAAGATTTGGAAGGTTATGAGTAAAGATATAGATTTTTTGAAAAACATGTACTTGTAATAATTTTGAATAAATTCATACATCTAGTTTTAAAAAATAACATTATATTAATGATAGCTCATCCAAGTGTGAAATATTTTATCCTCAACATGGACTTAAGTGAAAAGAGAGATGGATGGGTCACCATGTGCATGGATTATGACATTAAATTCAAGGTCACAAATATATTCCACAGTAATACATTGTGTGAACATCTTATAGGAGATGTAAAATAAGAAAAAGAGATAGTTTTGGTAATTTAGGACACTCAACATGGACCTAAAAATACTCCTACAAGTTGTACATAGGATATTGTTATATTATTCAAACAAGAGAGTGTCCAAAGGGTTTGAATTAATAAAAAAGAAAAAACTTTAGGATAAAATTAGTGTCATAAATTTTTATTGATGGAGTGTTTTTAAAAAAAGACATTGGAGGTAAACTCTTAAGATGTGTTGAAACTAACCACTTTTATAAACTTCTCAAGCAATTTCATGATAGTCCTTTTGGAGGCCATTTTTGAATCCAAGACCATAGATAAAAATATCATTAGAGAAAGTTAAACTTAGCCCAATTTATTAAAAGATGCACATGCATGGGTTATGAAGTGTGTAAAATGTGCAAGGTTTATAGGAAAATAGAAACTAACTACTATGCCACTGAAGCCTGTTTAAGTTGAATAACCTTTCATGCATTGGGGTTTAGACTGCATTAGAATGATTCATCCTCCATCTATTTTTGTACATAAGTGGGTCTTGATAGCTAAAGACTACTTCACTAGGTGGGTGGAAACATTCCCCTTGAAGGAAGTAAATGAGAACTATGTACTTAAATTTTATGAGAGTCTAGTCACCCATTTTGGATCACCTTACACTATAATATCAAACATTGATTTTGAATTTATCATTACAAATGTATGTGAGTGGGATATTGAGTAAGTTATCTATCTTACATCTTCATCAAATTACTATCCATAGGGTAATGGACTAGTTGAGTTGACTAATAATAACTTGATTTGGATTATCAAGAGAGCAATGGAAGATAATCATAGATCTTGGAATTCAAAGTTGAAGAATACCTTATGGGATGATTAATATCACCCACAAGAAATCCACTGGTCATTCACCTTATCTCTTAGTCTATAGAAGAGAATCAAGGCTACCAATTTCATTGGAGCTTCCAGCTTTGGAGATTAGACACCAACTAGAGCTTATTCAAAGTGATGCAATGGAGGCCAGGATGAATGAACTAAGAGAATTAGAGGAAATAAGATATAAAGACATGCATACCATATTTTCCAACCAACACCAATTGAATAATTCATTTAACAAAATAAATTCCTCAAGGACATTTCAACAAGGTGACATAATCCTCAAATGGGATGAGGACCATGCAAAACCAAGAAAATACTCTATGTTTGACAGCCTTTAGAGTGGACCCTATGTCATCATAAGTTGAAAATAGAGAAATACATTTGATCTTTCCAAATTTAATGGAGATAACCTTCCCATCCCTATCACTAGGAGGTATCTCAAGTTTTGTTACTAGTTTTATATCTTGCCCCTTGTACATAGGTAATTAGGTATATTTTTTCTCCAAGTGCTTTTGCACATTATTCTATTTGTAGTTTAGGTTATTTATTTGTATTTTGTCTTTGTTATTGTTTCCACCACCCATTACTCTATAAGAGTATTTTTCTAAGTAGAATTTCATCTGTTTAGTCATCTTAAACAAGCTCAATCAAAGTTTAGGTCCAATGAACACCAGACTGGTCAAGCCAGTTGAGTCACTAGAAGTGTTGGCCATTTTGGTCCACATATGAATATTTTACATGTTTTATGTGAATTAGTGGATTAAAGGCTTAGAAAAATGGGTCTAAGATTACAAAGAATAAAATTCCAAGTAAATTTTCATGGTTCTTGAGCATTTAGAGAATAAACCAAGTTGTAAAAAGCCTTAGAAAATCATCAACACTTTGAAAGAATGATCAAAGGAGAAATTATGTCAGTTTGAGGACCAGACCTTCACAAAGACATCATTCAAAACTAGACCAATTATATTTCTACATACCAGGAACATGTTTTAAAAGTTTTAAGTTCATGTAAGCTTTCTATCTCAAGTTATAAGATTCTAAAGTTTGACTTACAACATAAAACATTCATGTTAATGCCTATTTTGAGATCGATCAAAATAAATCCTTTTGAAAATAAATTTGACAGTCATGAAAAAATCAATGATAATATCACTAACATCATTTTACATGAGCAAGGACATCAATTTTAATTTAATGAAGTAGTCATTGGATTTTAAATAGTGGGCCCCTGTAGATCTAATGGTCCACATTGCATCATGCATCTTGATCCAATGGTGAGAGATGAGATAAATAGTCAAGGAGTTTTAGAGATTGACACATGTCATAAGCATTAAAAATGACAGATGGATAATAGATCTTGAAATCAAATGAGGGACTACAAAGTGGTAGAAGATAAAAGAGATGTTGATGGGTCAAAGGTAGATCAATGACTCATATTCATTCATAATTAGTAGGATCAATGGTGAAATATGGGTTAATGAGTCAATGATCTAAGCCAATATTGAAAACCAATAAAAATAAAGGTTGAGAAGTCAATGCCAGTTTTTAATGAAAGTAAAAATAGGTATTGTAGGGTCATCCTACCACAATTTAAGTTCAATCAAACATAATTAAAAGGCCATAATCTAGGTATTAAATTATAAATAATGTAAAGGGACCACTAATAGGGATAAATATGGACCTCTATCTCAAAGGTTTGTGTCATAGAGGGATTTTTCTATGAATGTGTTTGCCATTATTAGAAGGAAGATCTATATTTTCAAAGGGTGTCATGAAGGCATACATGTAACCCCAATGGTTTCATATATAAGACTAAATACATGAAAAGGACCCCTTCTCTTCACTGTGCACACCACAATGAACTAGTTATAAATAATTAACAATAAGATAAGATTCTAATACACTAGCCTAGTTATTGTAACTGCATGTATGGTAGAACAAATCTCAAAACAACTTGACTTCACTATTGAAATAAGAAAGACCATCAGTGTAACTATGCAACCACTTGAAGTAGCCTAGATCAATCAGAAGGGTTTGAATGAGATTAACTTTTGGAGGTAGTTATAATAACATTTAAAATGCATTTGAGCTCTTTTGATTCCATTTTGAGGGCCAAAACTCCCTCTCTCTTATTTCCTTTCTTATATAAATATATCCTTCGAGCTATTGATGAGGATCCCTCAAGCTGGTACAACTAGAATCTACTAGAATCATATTTTGTACCTTTTTTAGTAATGTATAAAGAATTTTATAGTTATTTAATAATTTGTATTTAGTATTTTATGTTTGTTTGATATGTAAATGTGGTTTTTATCTTCCTTTTACATGTCTAGGCTCAACCTAAGTTCTATAAACTTTATTTGTAAGTAATATGATGTGTCTTAGCATTAAACACAAGGATATAATGGATGGCCAAATTTAAGTGTCTTCAACCAAACCTTATTTTCATTACTCCCTAGTCTAAGTGTATCAAAATAACCTCTATATCAAATATTATTTCATTAAAAATATAGTAAGTACTGCATTAACTTCTTTTATATCCCATAATTGTGTTAAATATTTCAAGCTTGAGAGTGGATTTGAAAAATTCATGGTGCACCACCACATATTATAATAGATTTTACTTTTATAAAATTTCTTAACTCTTTTCATCCCAACTAGTTTTAGGTTTTGAAAATAAAGGTCTAAATTATGAAATTTGAAGAGCTTGCCTCATAAAAAACCCTAGAGGTCTGACCTTGTTATAGGATACCCATAACCTAGGGTCATTCCCATGTTGAGATAGATTTGGGTAAATGATTTGAATAATCCCTTGCCCAGCTGGGGTGAAATGTAGACCTCTAACAGGAAAGAATCAAATATATAACTCAATCAATCCAATCAACTGAGTTTACTTTAGGGTTATCATTTTATAGACTAGAAACTATGAAGAAATAAGACTGGAATGAAGGAAAATAAATGATTGAGATATTGAGAATAAACCTAATGATTTTAAATATTCTAAATTTACTTCATTTATATTGTGTCATCTAAATGAAGATTTCAACTTGATAATAGAGTTTATTGGGTTGATTAAGTTTGAAAACCTCTATGTGAATAACTGAAATGGGTCAAGAAAATCAATCTAGTTACCTATGTTTTAAGACTCTAAAAGGTTGAAAACCCTTAAAAAGTTATGGTTATACAAGAAGACTCAAAGGTTATGCTTAGTATATGTTTAACCATTTTTATACAGGTTAGAGGGAGAATATCATAATCAAACAAATGGATAAGCTATTCTATAAGCAGGCTAATTAAATGAATTTAGATTTATAATATTATGATGAATATGTTAAATTTGAGACTATGTTAAATATATACAAGTAAAATGTTAAACAATAATATGAATTATACAATACAAAGGAGAAAAATTACTTAGCTTATTGAATGATGCACACGTATATATTAAAAGTACATGTGTATAAGGAGATAGACTGATATTTCATCTTGATTAATCAAAATTTATAAATTAGTTCTTTATCAACTTATACACTATTGCCAGAATATGGACACTACCATCAATGCTTTTATCCTGGTTTAGATTATTCTGTCTAGCTTAAGATACAAAATATTTTATGGAATAACCATAAGTGTCTGTTAAGGTTCAATGCCATCTTGTAAGTGTTTAACCCTAAATTTAGATAAGGCATTGAAGTTACCTATAGGGTTAATAATATATAAATCAAGAAGTATAAGGGTGATAAATAGATCTATAAAAGGCTAATTAATTTGAAAACTTATATAAATAATATTATGTATTTAAATACTGAGATATGTTAATAATAAAAACTACATATATTGATAGATATTGCAATAAATTTTTAAAAAGTACATATCTAGTTTAATATGCACATGAAAATCTAGGCTAAAATAAGGTACAAGTGAATTAGATAATGATTATAGAATAGTCATAAGATTCTATAATTTTGCATTCTATGGCCTTAGATGCTTTCATCAGATCTAGATAGTTACATTAATGATGGTATATATGTTGGATGTAGGTGTCTAGTATAAAATAGTGACTAGATTTTTATGTGACTACCTAGATCCTTTTGGGTTTTATATCACCTTTAATCTGGTATGTTCAAATTGTATGCATAGGCTATCATTCTTTGTCAAATTATCAAACCCTGGCTTCTTCACTCTTGGAGAGATTATGGTAAAAACGGATTAGTGGGAACATCATGTCAAGTTGATCCATGGAATCTTTTATCAATGGGAATTACCTATGTAGACAATACTTTGAAGAGGCCCTTAGACCTATGTATGACAAGGGAAAGTGAAGCTGATCTACAAATCAATCCTAATTCAAAGAAGATAAATCACTTTATCCCTTCTACTTGTTGGTACATTTAGATAATTGGGGTCATAACCAATATGGATCTGATATACATAACTAAGGGGTATATTACTACACAATATGATTAGAGAGGGTTACAAATACTCTATTCAAGCAATACCACACAATAATCCTAACTAGGTATTATGGTTTATAACAAAGTAAATGACAAAGTAGAGTAAATCTAATCTAGTGCTCACTAAAGATTATGACACAAATAGGGATAATAAACATAAAAGTAAACATGAAAATAAATTTAATCAAATTAATATAAAGGTAATCCTAATGTATGGAGAGACAAATACATTCATAATCCATTACTTATACTACTTCTATCTACCAAAATAGGGGAATAAGAGTTAGGAATACTTACCTTGAAGATGAACCTATCAAGGATCAATCTTTCCCTTTGCCAATGGTGATTTTCAAGAGGTTATTATGGTTTGAAAATATAAAAAATACAGGCCATCTCTAGGCTATATGACTTTTCCTATGCATCCAAGACTTTTCCACAAGATAAGATTCTTCTCTCCAAGTATAAATCTTAAGAAACATCTCCTCAATTATAATAGTGGAAGAGAAAATTGTAAATAAGATCAAATGAATGATTATATATATATATTATATATATATATATCATGAAAATGGTGAAAAGGATGTGTTTATACAGTTGAATTTAACCCTAAACCCTCCCATAGTTTTATCTAACACAATCAGCCTAGTTGACCCAGTTCTTTAAGAAATAAAGTAGTTAGGTCTTAGACTAGGTTGGCTAGGCCAACTTAGTCCCATAACATGCTCATTTATAATAATATATTCGACACATTTGACTATGTTTTATGGGTGAAAAAAATAGGTTTTGGCTTAGGTAGGGGATATTTAAGGCATTGAATTTCTTGGAGGCATGTGTAAAGGAGGTGTCAAAGCTTAGGGAAATATATAGGAGAGGTTTGTGTTGGTTTTAAGTGGTGTTATAAGGAAAAAAAATATTGTGAATCACTAATGGTCTACCCACCCTTTCCCAGTTCACCCTTTAAATCATGCACTGAGAGAGATTGAGTCTTGATATGTTCTTTTAAGAGAGAAAGCATCAATAATTGATAAAGTTTGAAAATATTGTGTGAATACACTATGTAGGTCTCCCCTACATGTTGGCATACATGTGCATAAGTATGTAATTTGTGATAAGAAAGTACATAGAGTGACCTATCTTTCAACTTTAAAAATATATCTCATGGGATATATTTTGAATGATTTAGACTTTTGGTATTATTACTCCTATGAGTGATATGGAAATGGGGAGGAATAGGGCATTTTTCTCACTTTAATGCTTGATTGAGTGATTTTAATAAGTTTATAGTGTGAGATATATGTAATTTATAGGTATTTTCTAAGAGATGAATGAATGAGGGTTAATCCTATATATATCCTAATCCTTTTTTAAAATATCTTGCCTTAAAATATTTAGGTGGACTTTTAGGATATGTTTCGTTTACAAGTTGGATGAATTTTGGGCAATGTACACTTAGTTTTAAAATATACATTAGTTTTGATGTTGGAATATAAATAAGATATAAGTGTTTGGGAAGCTATAAATCAAGTACATGTCCATAATTTGGAGAGAGGGATATTTATCATGTGTATAACATTTTGTGAGTATAGAAGGGATAATCATCAAAATAATAGTGGGTAGACTAAGGGAAAAGCAATTTGTCACAAAGAGATAGTGAATATGATGCTTTCAATAGTGGTAAGGCATTATAAGTAAATGGTATAACTATGATAGGTACTTTCTAAGTGTATAAGACTAAAGATCTATATAATTTGGATTTAGTATCTACATTTCCCCTATTTAATCTGGTAATGAAATTACTAGTTTAAATGAAAATAAATATGTACCTAGGTGTGTATAAATCACCATGTATTTGTTTGTGTCCCACTTTAGTTCATTATTGGTGACTGGCCAATAACCAAAATCATGTTATAGCATATAATCAATGTATATAATCTAAACTTTGTTGATGCAATTATTATGTACACCACAACCATAATGAGGTAGCATCTAAAATTTTAAGATCTCAATGGAGGTAGAATCCATTCCAAGGCATGAGTTTTAGGTATGTGGTTTTTGAAAACCTTTTGATAGAATAGCTGTTAAAGTATACAAGTTGTTGACAAAGTCTTTAGATAGAGGCATGGTTTTTTAATAGAGTGAATTCCTACGTAAGTTAGATGGATGGTTGGCCTTTATTCTAGATTGGGTAGATCTTAATAACAAAAAAAAGGGAGGATAAGGTAGGGAAAAAAATAAATCCTCATGATTCTTAGGAATTACTTCCCTAGTTATTTTTTAGATGGAGCTATGTTTTTTTTAAACCAATGCCTACTAGTAGTAGCAAGCGCTCAAAATAAGATAGACACAATGGGGGAGTCTAAGGGAATGAAGGTATAGGAATTCCAATAGCCTTAGACAAATATTTCTCCTATCAAGGTGGCTATTTCTCACCCCTAAATTAGGAGATTATGGCTTGAGCTAATGGATTATCTAAGGTAGTGATAACACACACTTAGAAGACTACACTAAGAAAACATCAATACACATCAAGAAATTATGTTTCAAATTAACTTAATTATTTCAACCAATAATATACCAATAGTCAATAGTTATTATACATATAAGATTGACATATCAATTCAAATAGCCAAGAAAGTATTCATAGCATTAACACACTAAAGATTTAATGAAATAAACAACCATATAAAATAATAACCAATAACACCACATTGGAAAGAAAATACTTAAATAGTTCACTTGATGACCAAAATGGCTCCTGCTTTGTATGCCTAAGAAGTAATGTTTCTAATCACACTAATGTTATCTACCTATAATTTTATGAAATAATACATGGAAGAGGATGAAAAAGTTTAATTAATATTTTTGAACATTATTCAAATGGAATACATGAGTAATCCTTTCACAAGTTTAGTAAGCATAGTGACATTGTCAAAATATTATTTGATATAAGAGTTAAAGTTAAGGATTTTATAATTTTATATTTGGTCCTAATTTTGGATAAAACACATGAGAATAAAATATAACATGGATATTTTTATCCACTATGGGTTGGTCAATATCATATTTATGAAACATTGGAAAATAATGATTTTAGGATGAAAGACTAAAAAAACCACAAATTTTCACTCTTAGTGAATAGGTAATACCTAAAGCATTACTTCTTGGTTGATCCTTCATCATCTACTTTAGATTGAATATTAGTCATAGTTTAGGTGTAGGGATGGAGTAGAATATTTATATGGCTTGGTTTATTTTCAATAATAAGTACAAATCAATTTGAAAAAGGATAATGTAAAATAAAATTAGTGCCATGAATAGCTTCATAAACTACACACTTTCTACATAAATGTTTGATTATGGATACATGTATAGAAGGAATGTATGATATGACATCACCAAAAGATTAATCCACTTTGTTTCAAGACATATATCACCATAAATTTATTAATGATAATGATTTTATGCTTAATATTACATCCTACCTTGGGTTGGATCCAATATTTAATGTAAAACTCTCGTGCTACTAATTTTCACCTCTATTAGATATTTAAAATACTTTTTAGTCGATAGAGATAAATCTAGATTGTATAATCCCAATAGAATCATATAAATTAATTTAGGTTCAGGTCAAAAAGACACTTAAATAAGAGATCCTTCTCTTCTATATTTTCAAAACAATTCAAGTGCATTCGTAAGGATTTTTAAAAAAAGGTGTTTGTTCTAATTTATTTCCATGCATTATTATAAAACTGCATGCAAGAGGAACTATTGCTCATAAAAAATGGGAGACTAATCTTGGAGGATATAGATCATTGTATCTTACCATAATTGATCATTATTTCACATTAACCTTTCGATAACATCAGTAGCATCACTATTAGTTTCCTCGCCTATGTGTGAATTTATAAGATCTAATTCCACTTATATGTTATCATATATTTCTTATAATGTTAGTAATATATAACTTAACTCATCCATAATGATAGTTATTTATGTCACAACATTCATCAGTTATGAAGTGGTTTTTACCAATTCTTGTATTGGTTCAATCAATGCTCATCTTTCTCCATTGTATTTTAATGTACACTTTCATTCTTTGTAGTTGGTTAAGTATACAAGAATGATTTTAGGAAGCTCATAGACACCAAACATATAATCTCTTAGATATTATACATAAATTATCATAATAAAACTTTGTTTTCATCCCCCATTAAGGGGTTAATGGTAGATAATAATAATAATAATAATAATAATAATAATAATAAAAATAATAATAATAATAATAATAAGAAAAAAATAGAAGATGCAGATTGGATTCCACCTAAACCCAAGTGGTTCAAACTAAATTTTGATGGGGCTTGTAGATAAAATCTAGGAGTATCAAGGGAAAGTTTTTTAATAAAAAAATATAGTGTTTATTTAATTAGATATCTATCTCTTGAAATATTTTATGGCACAAATCATGAGGCTAAAGCCCAAGCCTTAGTAATAGGGGTTAACTTGGATTTAGAATGAAGAATTCTTTTCCTAGAAATTTAAGGTGACTCGTAGGTGGTGATTCAATATTTTTCCTACTTGAGGGAAAAATCTTGGAATATTTCTAATATTTTAGATGTCATTTGGCCCAAATTGGAAGCTTTTGAAGGCTGGAATTACTCACACTATTTTTGAGAAAGTAATAAAACTACGTATTTTTTGGCAAATTTGGTAATTGATCAAAGATAAGAAGGAAAGATAATATCATTATTAGATGGGAATATGGCATTAATTTTGATCATATTGATTTTTAATTTTTATTTGGAAATTATTGGGTTATTTTTTAGGAGTATCTTAGTTCTCTTAGCATGGGAGAAGGTTTTTGTCTATTGTTTTAAGGTTTCTACAAACCTTATCTTACTTAGTGATTAGTATTTTAAAATATAAATATTTTAATTTTCTCATAAATAATAAAATATAAAATTAATATTTACAAAGGGCTTTGTTCATTGGGCCATTTTATCATTCAGGTGGAGTGGTTGACATAGGACAGAGCATGCAAAGGGTTTTTTCAATGACATAGGTTTCCTAGGATTTGAGTGATAGGATAGGCCTTTCCATTTCATGATGTCTTTCTTAATTATTTTTCAAGGGCCTTTATTGAGTTGGAATTTATTTGAGATCATAATTCATACAAGGTGGTTTTCTTGGCTTTGCTTGATCATGGAGTTTTTTGTTCTAGCTTAGGAGAAGGATGGATAGTTTTAGTGTTAAATCGGTAGGATGGCCATTATTAGCTTTTGGACATGCAAAGAGTAGGGAGATGGGTTTATTTGGGTATTTTTCAAGAACAAATTTTCTCAATGTTTTTTGGATCCCATCTTCAGAGGTGGTAGAGGCAATTGAAAAGACTCTGGGCTCAAATATCTTGGTCACTAGCAGGTGAGTTAGGGAAAACTCAGACCTTGCTTCTCTTTTTACATCAAATCTATGTCTGATTATGATGGATTGGGATCAAATCCAAGAAATGGTTGAGTTTTTATTTTGGCCAAAATATCATTTGGAGTTTCTTTTAGAATTGGAGGCCTTTCGTCTCGAGCCTTTTCCAACTTTACTATTTTTTGAGAGAGATTTTTTAGGCTTTGTTCCTTTGTCTATGTTTTGAGAGATGGAGTTCCATTTTCTATCCTTAGTTGACTTTGATAAAGATGTGTAAGCCATTTTTTAGTCCAAATGGATTTTTTATTGAATCAGGAGGTCAACATGCTAGTTATTGAAGATTTGTTGAGTCCAACTAATAGTCTTGAGAAATGGAGGACTCTGAGGTAATCTCCAGATAGGGTGAAGACCATTATATGGATATGGAAATGCATGGATGATGGCTCATTTAAATCACCACCATGGTGGAATGGGAAGCAACTATAGTTGAGGTAGGCTCCTAGGTAGGTTCAGAAGTGCTTGATTGTCTCCTCTATGAAACAGTTGATAGGTGAGTCGATTGAAAGGAAAATTATCAAGTCTTGCTTTATGTTAGAAGGAAAGGGGAATAAATTATTGGTAGCATGAGGGATTTGGATTGGTTATGTAGTAGACATAAGTAACATAGTTTCTAATAATGGAAAAATGATTAAAATAGTTATCTGGGAGTAAGATGTATTAGTCAGCTCTATCAAGCTCTATTTTTTTGTCAATAGTTACTCTAAGTTGATATAATTTTATTTATTTTGTTTGGTTTTTTTTAAACCTTTTTTGTATATCCTAGTGGTCATATGCCTTAACATGGTCTAATGTTAAGCTAGACCATTTTTTTCTTTTGGTTATTTTTTATTAATAGGGTCAGGGACCTTGTAAATCCTTAGTATTGATCAAAAAAAAACTTTGCTATTATAGTTCTACATTGGCTTCCATATTCTTCTTTACTTTCCTTATTCCCTAGAATATTACACTTTCATATCCACTATCACTCAAAATTTATATTCTATTCATAATCTTATTAAATATATTTAAGTAGGTTATCCACTAAGTATCTTCTTGGGCCTTAGATAACCAATGGTGATGAAATCAATGATTGGTATTTACATGATTGATTTATGTTATTTATCATAATCACAGTAGATTATGTATTTATTTCATATGCACATGGTTTTCATGATATACATGAGCAGGATCCATGACATATAGGTTACATATGATATATAGACATACATATCTAAGTCATGCCTCACACCTAAGGTCTATGTTTTTACATTGGGTCATGTCTACACTAGGGGCATCTTGGTTATAATTATATGTTACATATTTATGAGACCATTGCATTGATCATATTAACCTAATAATACTATTTATACATAACTTATTATTTTGTATAATCTCTAGGGTGATAAATGTATACACATAATATTTTCAAAAATTTTGCGATTATTGGCACTATCATTTCTTTTAGGAACCCATCAAATATCAATCTCTCTGAGTGCATGACTTAAGGGGTACATCAGGAAAGTTTTACATAGGCCATTGGTGATTCAAAATTATTTTTTCCCTTTTACCACTTGTTATCTACACACTTATCTCTTGAAAACCTTATCCTTAAGCTTTTTATTATTTATTACACAATCTCTAGCCATTTTCTACCTTTTTCTCCCCTTTTCTTAGCCTTAGCCCCTTTCTTACTATTTATTTTACTAGGTCAACTGGGTTGACCTTATATAGTTTTGGGTAAAATTCACTTAGGGTCTAGGTTGGCTATTACCTGACCTAGCCTATGACCTAGTTAATTCTTGTCTAAAATTGTACTAGGTTGACTGGGTTGACTCTATCAACCAAAAATTTTAGAAGGGATTAGGGTTAAATCTACCTATATATACAAGTTAATTTCACCATTATTTAGAGAAGAAAATAATAATATCTATTATGCATTTGCTTATCCACCATTCTACTTGAGAAGCAAGCTTAGGGGTTCAGACTTTTTTTGGAGATACAGATCTTGTCTTATGGAGAAGTATTTTGGATGCATTTATAGGTTGTGTATTCTAGATATAATTTGTCTTTATCATATTTAAATAACACAAAAAACTCTTGTGAATCACCTTGGCCAAGGGAGATATTGAGGCTTGATAGGTTCATCTTCAAAGGTAAGTACTCCTAACTTTATTCCTCCTTTGTAAGAGTAGATAGATATGCATTTGTACTTGTCTTCTATACATTAAGATTCTATATACATTGATGTGAGTATATGTCTCTTGTGCATGTTTAATTTTATTATTTATAACCCCCACTTTATGCCACAAGATTTGGTGAGAACTACATTATATTTTAATTTACTTGTTATTAGTTTAGTGAGATATATCAAAATATAAGACTCCCTTAAGGTTATTGCATGATTGTGCATGACTGGATGTTTTGGAACCTATTGTACCCAACATCCCCCTTATTTACATAGTAAATGGGGACCTAATTTTTCTATATTATTGTTTTGATTTTGAGCCCCCTCTTCTATATGAAGTAAACCCTCTGGATTATTTCCAAATATAAAGTACCCTTCGACATTTTAATATTAACATTTGACATTTTGAAATGACCCTTCAGTATTATGAAACTGCCCTTTGAGACTTTTGAAGTTCCATTTTTTTATTTTCTAACCTACCCTTTGAGATTTATGTAATAATTCCTTTAGCCTTTTTATTGCAGCCATTTTTCCCTATAGAGTTCCTTCAGGACTTTTTCAATTGCCCGTTGGCCCCTCTGCACCTACCCTTCAGGTTTTTTGTCAAATAGATATATATTTTTGAGTAATTCCTTAAAACATTTTTTCTAAGATATTTTCCTTGAGGAAATGAACTTACCCTTTAGGCTTTGTATATCCTACCCTTCAATACTTTTGTCCAAGGCCCTTTTGTCCTTTAGCCAATTCCTTCAGACATTTTATCCAAAACATCATGCCCTTTAAACTTTATGAACCAACCCTTAAAAAAAATTTAAAATGACCTTTCAACCCATTTTAAAGTGGCCACTTACCCTTCAAACATTTTTAAAAATACCCTTCAAGCTTTTTGAAGTGACCACTTACCCTTCATGACTTTGCCCTAGACCCTTTTCCCTTTGATACTTACCCTTCAGGATTTGTGTCCTAGGCCATTTTTCCCTTCAAAATTTTTGTCTAAATCATCATGCCCTTAAGACCTTTAGAGACCATCCCTTTAATCATTCATTTGGACATTTTATCCAAGAGAATTGGGTTTTTAGGAGAATTATTGCAGAGATTTTGTCTAAAATAATTCCCCCAATGGAATTCCTTCAGACATTTTTGTCTCAGACATTATATCTAATGAAAAAGACCCTTTAAGATAATTATTATAGACATTTTATCCAAACTAATTCCCCCATAAAAATAGCAAAACAATTCCACCATAGAAATCCCATGACAATTCCCTTGTAAAAATTGCCCCAAGATAAATACCATAATGCCAAGTGACACCCTTTCTTAGAGAACATTTGCATTAAGTCTTCATCTTGATTTAAGGTTTTAGCCAAGGGTCCCAATCATATTTTTCTATGCTAGGTCATTGAGATTAAATATGGGGGCTCTTTTATATATTCTTAGCCTAGGTCCAAATCATATTTTATTAATTCTAAGACCTTAGGCTAGAATATTCATGCAGGTTCCTTTATACATATTTCTTAAAGTATTATGCTAAGTCATTTTTTGCTTATTTTAGCATGAGTAGGGAATACCTAAGAAATGACATGCATCAATTTGATGATATTATATTTGATAGTCATGCAGACATTAGTTAATATTAATGAGGACATCATTTTACAATCACACAAACATCAAATTTATACTTGGAAATATGTCAAAATTTTGAGATTAAATTTGATGATCACACGAATGTCAAATTTAAATTTGTAAATTACCCATTTGGATTCAAATGTTAAGTGGACATAGAAGATCAATAGTTCACATTTATCCATATTATTAAGCCAATGGTGCAAGATCGGCAAAGACTTTTTAAAGGTCCCTGATTAAGTAGAGAGTTGCCAAGTAGCATATCCATGTCATCAAAGTACAATTCAAAATTTCTAAGTCAAGATTCTATGGTGCATGTATGCTTAGGCCCATTTGATTGAATAATGTGAGAGTGAGTTGAAATATCAAAACTTCATGAGAGTGATAAGTATCACCATCATGAGATCCTAGTACATATATCCAATAACCCACAAGAAGAATCAAGGAACCTAGTACATAAATCTTAGAGGTTCCAAATAGCTGCCAAATGGTATGCTCATGTTCCATAATGCAAAGGATCGATGGTGCAAGTCCTAGGTGGAATTTTCAAATATCTTGGACTTAATTAGGTGTTGAAACATGTCCCATTTTGAAATTTAGAAGGTCATTATGGATAGAATACTTATATCTTTAGACACTTGAGCTATATTTATCAATAGATATTGGGTCTCATAGTTAATCTATAGTATGAAAATGCATGTCTTAATCTAATGGAAAATATCAAAATGAAAATCTTGATTCTATAAAAATCATGGGTGAGCATGCAACTCATAGTTTAGATTAGTCATGGCTAACAATAGTGCCATTATTTCAAAAACATTGGTAAAGTTATTTTGGTCCTTCATGCATATGTCAAATTTCCATTTGAATGTGGCTAATCTAAAAAATCAATAGGTTGTTCTCACAACATATAAAATGAGGCATGTATGGTTCTAGTAAATAGTGCATCTATTTATATTTTTTATATAGTTTGATCTATAATTTAAAAAAATTACCTTTATATTTATAAACATGCACATGATACACAACTTTGGCAAAGGTTATTTTAAACACATAACTGTAAGTAGGATCTTATATGGTTTTAGACTAGAGTTAGAACTCATGTTCTGACTATCACATGTAATGACCTTACATGAATTTGAAGGATGAGTAAACCACTTCCCCAAGTCTATATAGATAATTGTAATCCAACTTGGATTTTTGTCAAATAATTTTTGAATACAGGAGAAACATCAGCTTTGATCATCAACAAATGTGTTTATGTATTTTATTTCCAATTTTTGTGTAATTAATTCTTACTTTGATTAGTTATATGTTTCAATATTATTTAGTTTACAAAAATTTTGAATGGATTCTTGATTATTTTGATTGATATACTAATATATAGATGTGCAATAACTATTGAAAGATTGGTAAATATATTGGTTAATATAGTTAAGTTCAAATTGATTCATAATTTTGATTATGCATAAGTGCTTTCTTGGATGTATTTTTTTATGTGTGTAATAACTACCTTAGATAATTAATTAGCTTGAGCCATAATGTCCTAATTAAGGGTGTGTAATAGCTACCCTAAACAGAGTAACCTTTGTCTAAGGCTTGAGAATTTCGTGCATTTTTATCTCATTATACTTATTAGCTATGTTTGACTATGTGTGTGAAATTGATTCTAGAAAAAAGCATAGGTTATAAGATCACTTATCCTTTTAGAAACCATTTAGGGAACTGATTCTTGAAAACCACATAAGCTTTCTTTTTTGCCTTATCTTTCCCTCCTTTTTTGAGTTTGTTTTGAGATCTACCCACTCTAGATTAGTAACCAGCTACCCATTCAAATCACATAGAGATTAACTAACCTTATTAGGAACCACACCTCCATCCAAAAAACCTTGTCAATAATCTACATTCCCTACAACTAGTCCATCAATAGGTTGAAATAAATTTCATACCTATAACTCATGCCTTGGAGTGGAGTTTACCTCCATTGAGATCTTTAAACTTTAGAGGCTATCTCATCAAAGCTATGGTGTGCATAAAATTGACATCAATAGATTACTCATTTACTTGAATTCACACTTAACCTTAAATTTTTCAAACTTACCTTAAATAATATTAAACACATAAACAAGACTATAATGAATGACCATTTGATGACAAGACAAAAGGACTTAACCCTGCTATCAACTAGACCATCCTAAAAGTATTTTTAAGACTAAAAGGAAGACACACTACCTATCATTTTAGATCATTAATTACCATTACAAGACCTTCATAATGGCTATCAACAAAGTTAATATCAAGTACACCAAAGTTTCAAATGACACTCATTCATGGTGGTCAATTTTGGCTAACAATCCATACATAAATCATATAATTATCTTATCTTTATGAGTATGGTAACTACCGGTTTATACTTCTCCTCACCTTAAACTAGGGTGGGGGCATGTCAACAAGGTATAGCTTCCACATATTCATAGTTAGATATTATAGTGGGGGCATGTTATAGAAATATGTTAACCACACTTACACTACTTCTCAGATCCTCTAGAATTAGTGAGGGCATGTCATGGAAAAATATATTCCACAATTAAAAATTATCAATTTGTCCATATTTCACATTTATATGATTTATATGCACACTTGTGGCATAATTATATACTTATGTACCATTTTTATGCACAATTTTTATCTTAAGACATATATGAGGTGTGCATGCCATGAAAAGGGAACCTAAAATTACAAAATTAGATCATCTTTTAGATATCAAATACCACTATAGACAATTATCACACCAAAGATGGAATTTTATAGACTTTATTAAATTAATCTACTATAGTAGTTGGTTCATATTTGGTAAGATTGAGGTGATTAAATCACTCAATTTTACCAAGTTTATGAGTTAGACTTCTTGGAATCATCTAATTTCACTAGATTTATAGGATGGAGTGATTAAATCATCCACCCTCACCAAATATATAGTTTTATTTTATTGGATCACTCACACTTTTCAAATTATAAGTATTAATGGGTTAAATGATTACGATGAACTCAATGGTCATGTGGAAACTCACCTTTTCACCAAGGTTGGGGGCATGTGCCTTGCAGTCTCTATATATATATATGTATGAATTTTTAGGTTTCCAAATCATCCTAATCTAATCTAAAAGGCTTCATAAGAAAGCATCTCTTCAAATTAAATTACCAAAAGGTAATATGGTTTCACTAGTACACACGTGTACTACTAACCTTGATTTCCTTACTTTAAAGCATTTTAAATTATTTGAATTATGTTGATATGATTTTTATGCACACCACAACCATCTTGAGCTAGCCCCTAACATTTTAGGATCTCAATAGAGGTATACTCCAATCTAGGGCACAAGTTGTAGGTATGCCACCTTTGACAACCTATTTATGGAACAACTAGTAATGTATGTAGGTTGTTAACAATGTTTTTGGATGTAGGCATGGTTTCCTAATAGAGTTAATTCCTACGTGAGTTGGATGGGTGGCTAGCCCTTATTATAGAGTTTATATATCTCAATAATAAAACATATAAGGGATGGTAAGGCAGGGTAGAAAATAAATCCTTGTTGGTTTCTAGATGGACCTATGTTTTCTTAAAACTAGTGCCTACTACTAGCAGCAAGTGCTAATAAGAAACTAGACATAGTGGGGGATTCTAAGGGAATTAAGGTATAAGAATTATAATAACCTCAAATAAAGGTTTCTCCTATTAGGGCGGCTATTGCACACCCTTCAATAAAGATATTATAGCTCAAGCTAATGGATTATTTAAGGTAATGATAGCACACATTTAGAAGACTACACCAAGAAAATATCAATACACATCCAAAAATTATGTTTAAAATTAACTTAATTATTTCAAACAATAATATACCAATCTTAAATAACTATTACACATCTAAGATTGACATATCAATTAAAATAGCCAACAATCTACTCACAACATTTACACACTAAATATTTAATGAAACAAAAAACCATATAAAATAATAATTAATAACACCACATTGGAAATAAAATAATTAAACACTTTGATGACCAAAATGGTTCCTACTTCATATTCCAAAATTCTCTGACCTAAAAAAAAGAGTGGGTAATATAATTATATTTATAGATCTTGGGGAGGGGTCACCTCATCCTTCAAGCCTATTCATGTTAGTTACATGTGGAAGTTAGAACATGTAGTTCTAAATATAGTCAAAATTGATTAAGTTAAAATCTATACATAGACCAATTTGACTTTACAAAAGAATGTAATGTATGCATGTGCAAGTAAATACAAATTCAATATGTTACAATAATTTATCTAATTTACAAGGAAAATGTGTGTGTGTGTGTGTGTGTGTGTGTGTGTGTGTGTGTGTGTGTGTGTGTGTGTGTGTGTGTGTGTGTGTGTGTGTGTGTGTGTGTGTGTGTGTGTGTGTGTGTGTGCGCGCGCGCGCGCGTGAGCGCGCATGCTACCAGGATTTATACATGTAAAAATCTAAGGCTACATGGTCTAAAATGCTACATGGACTTTGGTTGGAGTTGAAGTTAGAGTAGAAACAAAAGGTGAAACTCCACTACCAGAAGATTGTTTCTACTTCACCAACATTTTCTTTTTAAAATTTATGTACTACCTCATGCTACTGATGAATGATGTCCAAGTTAAGTAGTGAAAGATGGTGGAGCCTCTTAGTTAGTAATAAGAGTCTTACATATTCATTCTTTGTTTCCTGGAACTTACCTCTAAATATCTCCACCTTGGTCACATTCCTTCTAACCTTGATTAACTCTACTTCTATGCTCTCCATTATCAAAAATTGTATGCTTTGATTGAAATAATTCATGGTATCCTAGATAATTTTATCAAAATTGATTATATTGACAAATTTTCCTATAGAATCCCTTACTTTAGATAGCTTTAATTCATTCAAAATTTGAAGGAGTTAGGTCTCATGAGCTTGGTACTCTAGTATAAAGGTTGAAACTAACCTCAACCACTCCTTAGAATCTTCATATCTAATGACCACCAATTTTATGGCATTGGATGCCTTGCATGTGGTCATAAGATCTAGATGGTTGTACAATGAGTTGCCTGAGTAGGCAACTAACATCTTGAGCTTGGTATTTTCCTAGGCTAAATAGACACAACAATAATTTACTTGGCCCATGTGAGGCACCATCTTTGCCTTCATGAATTCCATGGCTTAAAGATAATTATAACATTTAGAAGCAGCCTCCCTTACCTCAAATTCAATGCTTACAAGAATGTTCATTGTACTAGATTGATCCTTAAGTTGTTCAATATGTGCCTATAATTCTTATACTTCTTCCTTGAGATCTTTCCATACTATCTCTATGCCTTTATACATGGCCACTAATAAATCCTTATGGGCTTGGGCTAGGTCTAAAATATTTTCTTCATATATAGGTTCCCTTGGTTGTCTATTATACCTCTTAGTTAAGGAGAATACTGGTTATTGCTCCTTAAGAATGATAATGGCACCTTGGTCATCCTCTAATTTACTCTTATTAACTCTCTAGATGGAGCTAGTTGGGGGTTCAAATAAGGTAGACATGCAGGGGAGCTCGATGACATTATAAGTAGGCATTTGACCCCTCAAATCCATGGCCCAAGGTATAACATTAAGAAGTGCTTAAGTAGTAGTGACCACAATTTCTTGTTCGACCTCCTCCTCCTTCTACTTCTTATTAGACCTGGTCAATACATCTAACAAGGAAGGCCATATGATTTTGGACCATTCCACTCCTCTAAACTAAGGAAGTGGATGGACTATAACTACATGGGTTTTTTAATTCCTTTCCCTACTTGTCCTTACCATTGTAGTTTCTTCTATAGAAGTGGAAGTGAGGAGTGGAAGGGAGAGTTGTGTGGATTAGACATGGATTTAGGGGGTGGACAAGGTATTTTGAACGTTCCTAGATGCCTTCTTATTTTTATGAAGCCTCACAATAGAAGTACCAATAGGCATAGAGAGAATGGCCATAGGAAATGGTGTGGTGGTGGTAGTGGAGGGATCAATGGTTGTTGTATAAATGGAAGGAATTGAGTAGGTAGAGGGAACTTCTAAAGAATAGATAGGTGTTAAATGAATAATGGAAATAGAAGTCAAGGGAAAGGTAAAAAAATCTTGATTACCTTGAATTTGTAGCTCAATGGGGTCCCCTTAAAGGCTTAGAACTTTGACCTCCTCCAATTTGGTCTCCTCATCTGAATCATCTGTCAAGTCTTTTATAATCACTTCATCTCTCCTTAACCACTACAAACTCAGAGGTGGGATGGGCAAGCCTTGAGATATCTAAATTATGGGGTTACCTTTAGGTGTCTTTAAATTTTTGGTATAAATCAAAGGGATCCCTCCCTTAATGGGATAATCATGAGAGGAAGATGGTGTCACTAGTGTGGTGGCTACCCCATAAAATGAAATAGTGGACACACTAGAGGTAGTCATTGGTGTTTTAATGGTGCTAACAATAGGTCTATCCTCCTCATCGGAGTCTAAACTAAAGGGATCTCCTCTTTCTCCTTCCCTTTATACATTTGACTTAGGAAGCCCAAGTTCCTTCTTGACTAATTTCAAATTCAATTTAAATAGAAGTCCCTAAAATGAGTAAGCTTCTTATTCTCCATACTGTCCTTTCTAGAAGTCTAAATTATTCCATCCTTTGAAAAGGGCTCTTCAACTATCTAGTTCCCTAGTAGAGATATTAGGCTCTATTTGGATCATCCTTAGATGATCTTCCTATATTCTGGAAATTTGTGCTCACTTTAAGACTTCTTCATCTGATGCAACATTCAAAAAAATGAAGTCATAGTAGTAAGTTTGATAGTAGTAAGGGTTTTTGAATATGTGAATGTGATATTAGATACACCCATTGGGGTCCCAATCTCTCCATGGCATTATAGGGAATCCATATTGATTCCACTTTGTTGCAACATCAATAAGACATTTTATCATGGAATATGTCATTCTACCTATTGTAATGAGGCTCCCAAAAAAGAATGCTTTCTTCTATCTAGCTAAATCTTCCTCAGTGTTATTCCACAACTAGAAATCAATATCCTATTCTACCAGCTTATCAAGCACATACTTGGGGAGACATAAAGGCTCCATGTTATTCCCCTAGATCATAATGACTATGAAGTATGGGTATAATAAGTAATCACCCTTCCTAATTAAATATTCTTAATATTTTCCCCAATACGAGGCATGGGAGAGCCATGGATGGATTTCCACACATGTGGATACACATCCTCACATATTATGACCATGTGCTTTTGATAAGTGTATATGTGCAAGAATTGATAATGGTAATAGATTCTATTCTTTATGTAATTTGTAGCTAGAGCCCAATTCTTTATAACATGTCCCCATTACTACATCAAGCAGATATGACATCATGAAAAAGTATTTGATGGGGATGGGATGCTTGTCTTTGTGTAAAATCTATTCTCTCAACCTTAAAATAATCACCTCCCCCAAGGAGTAGGTACAATAATGAGATAACATCATATACAATAAAGAAACCCAACCCAAATTTATTAAATGGATGTTAGGCATCCTATATAACCTATTGAGTAAAGCCATATGTATTTGAACTCCCATTTTGAATTTATCTATTGGGATAGCTCCCTTTGGCTTTGTTCCTTGTTAGGGGATAGTCTAGCCTTGGAAAAACCACAAAGAAAGCACCTTTGTAATCAAGGTTTTCTATTTGAATTATACCAAGGTATGATTTTCATAGTATGCATTTAGGATGATATTAGATAGGTACCTTTGAAAGTCATTCCCAGAGACACATGTGACCATTGTGTCACTATAGGAGTGAAAGAGATAGTCATCTTGTGATATCTTACCAATAAATAATAAATCCCTAAAAAGGTCAATACAAGGTATGACCTCTAGTTTTTCTATGCACTAGCTTCTTTCATATCCCATTAGTGTGTAGAAGATTTTGAGCTTAAGAGTGGATCTGATAATTTCATGTTGCATCATCACATAGAATATGTTTTACTTTATGCAAATTTATTGAATATTTTCATCCTAACCAATTTTAGGTTTTAAAAATAAAGGTCCAAATTATGAAATCTAAGGAGCTAGCCTCATAAAAAATGCTAGAGTTTTGACCTATTATAGGATACCCACAACCTAGGGTTATTCCCATGTTGACTATATTTGGGTAAAGGATCTAAACAATCCCTTATCCATCTAGGGTACAATCTAAACCTTTAACAATTCTGGCACATTTGATGGGACACACCTATTTGCATAATTTTTCATATCTAAGTATAGTAGAAAATTTTAAAGTTTCATTTATAGATTTACATATTTTTCATGTCCCCAAGAGTTGTCACAAGGTCCTCTACAAAATATAAGGGGACAAATTTCTCTAATCTATCATTCCAATCAACAAAGAAGAATAAATCCTCTCGGTCAAATCCTACACCTAAACCTCTTATTCTTCATATTCAGGAAAATATTGTTCAACCAAACATTGTTATAAATCAGATGATTATTCCTAGAATACAAACCTGTGTCATTCAATGGTGGTATTCCTTTGAACCTTACCCAATGGGATAATATTCTAGTCTTATATTTAAAGGCTATTCCTTATTTTATATGATAAAATCCAATTACTCCTATGGAACATATTACATATATTGCTAACCTATGTTAATTGCATCATATGACTAAGGAAAATGTATAAATGAGATTGTTAGCAACTTATTTTAAAGGAAAATCACTTTAATGGTACAAAGTATTGGCTCCTACATCAATTAATAGATGGGATGAATTTGGAGAGGTCATATGCAAACACTTTGAATACAAAAGTGACCACATCTCAATAGTGGAGAAGCTTATAATAATTAATATATTCAACCATGAATTCATGATGGATTTCAATTATAGTTTCTAGAAGAATTTGGATAGATTTCCTATAGTGATCAAGCCTACACCTAACTATGCTTTAGTATATTATCTGAAGGCTCCCAATTTAGACATATCTATGATAATTTAATCCATGGGGGGAACACTCTACTTGAGGATTTTAAAGTATAAATTAAGGTTTAAAATTACCTTATACAAGTAGGAAAGTTGTCTCTAAGGCCACTGATGCCTTTCTCTCTAGGGATACATCCTCCTACTCCAATTATTGCTCTAGTTCTAAACTCAACATAGTTTTATCAAATAGAAGGTGATCAAATTGATAGATTGGGGAAGATATAAAGTCATCTCAAAGATTAAAAAAATAATTTTTTTGTAATATAGAAGTAAAAATCTCCATAATGTAGTCCATATCAAAATAATAATCATAATTATCAGTACAATAGGCCATCCTATCATTATAATCAACAAGGATAAGGGAAAAATCCTTAGTCAAGGTAATACAATCCTAATGCTCCAAGTAATTCTAGAGTTGTTGTGCCAACTTAAAACAATTATTCTTAGGAAAGGGAATGGAAAAATTAGTGGAATCTAGAAAATGACATGGAAATGGTGCCAAATAGTGAGATCTCACATCAGTCTTATATGTAGTAGAGTTCAGCTCCTCCTCTACATGAAAATTAGTCAAATAAGGAAGCCTATCTACTACATGGAAACATTCCTTGTTTACTCAAGCATAATTACCAAATCAATAAGGAGGAGAGAATGGTAAATCATCAACTAATACCACGTGTATGAATTTTTAAGAATGAGAACATGTGTTTGAGCATGTAGCAGCTACTATGGGACAAGCTTCACAAAGGACAAATAGATAAATTACATCTCAAATAATGGCTAAGAGGATGTTGGAAGACAAATTAGCACCATCTAGTATTTCTTCATCATCTCCATAGGCTAATCAACAACCTAATTCTTCAAATGTAGCTTCTAAAGATCTTGAAAATCAACAAGTGCCCCGACCTCATGGATAGTAGTAAAAGTCCCCCTTTGTTCCTCATGTTACTCAAATTCCAAGTGATTCTTCTAATTCTAAAGTGTTGTCCAATGGTACTATTATTACCTTTAATATTATGGATCATTTGAATAAGGCTAATGTAACTATGTCCATGTATGATGCACTATCTATTCTAGGCCAAAAGGAGATTCTCTAGCAAGAGCTCTCCAAATTTTCTCATGTGGAAAAGATAGTTGATAAGGTGAAAATTGTTTTCATCAATAATAGCTAGACTAACCAAGTCCCTAGCCAAGTTCCTAATCAAATTTTAAGAAAAATTCAATTTCAAAATGTTGTTCATCCTTCTAAGGTTGTTAATTCCCCTCCCAATTTTATCTATCAATCATCATAGGATACTGTTTAGTACACAATTTCATGATAGATTTATGTGCGTCAACCTTAGTGATGTCAAATATATGCCTAATTAAAATGGTATTATTTAATTAGATGCCTCCCCCACTAAGATAGTATGCATATTAAAGGATCATCAGATCACATTGGTAGCCTATCCAAATTATGTCATTAATTAAGATGTAATGGTGGTAGACTTACCTCCATATTTTGCCCTATGCTTGTCTAGGGACTTTACTACAAATATTAGAGGATATTTTTCATATGATTGGTCATACATGGTTTTTATAACTAGGTATGGAACCAAAGTCACTATAATATTTGAGCCTATCTCCAAGTTCCACCTAGAACCATATATGCCTAATCTTGGAAATACCAACTATGTCATATTTGAAGAGGTTGAAGAGGTTAATGAACAAGAACCCCATGATCATCTCGAAGGTATCTCAGATCTATACTTAGATTAATTGGTAGCTAATAGTCATGGATTTGATATATATAACAATATTTAAGAGTTAGACTTAGGAGTGTACTACATGTATGAGGAGGGTGTTGCTATACCTTGCTTAACTAACACTGAAGAAGAGGCTGGTATATGGACTTTGTTATTATATGGCTCAAGGTCATAGAATGAAATTTTTGTGGGAGCCATGCTAATTTCACCCTTAGGTCAAAAGTAACATTTAGTTACAATACTCTGATTTAGTTTCACCTCAAATATAGTTGAATATGAAGCTCTTTTGAATGGTTTGCAAGAAGTGAGAAAGAGAGGTATCTAGTTCCTTAATGTCAAGGGTGATAATGAGCTTATAGTGAAATAAGTGAGATGCCTAAGTAAATTCAAGAATCACCATTTAAAATCTTATAAAACCTAAGTATGGGACCTCATGTAGGATTTAATAGAATTTAATATGATGGCCATACCAAGAGAAGCAAACTAGCATGTAGATAGGCTTGTTAAAGTCAAGAATTACCATTTAAATTCTTATAAAAACTAATTATGGGACCTCATGTAGGATTTCTTAGAACTTAATATGATTTCCATACCAAGAGAAGCAAACTAGCATGCATATAGGCTTGCTACCATTGGTGCCCAATATGAAGTTGAAAAAGGACTCAAAGGCAACCAAATCCAAGATAATATCAAGGTTATATGAAGATTAGCTATACCTAACAATGAGGTGAGTTGGAAAGTCTTTGACAATGATGATCAAATCATATGTTTTCTAATGCAAGAGGTAGAATTCTACCATATTAATCAAAACAAGTTATAAAATTAATATGATGATTAGATAGTATGATTGAGGTCTAATAAACTACCTAAGGGCTTCTGACATTAGAAATCATCTTCAATGAATATGACCATGTAATAAAAGGGAAAACATACATCTCAGCTAACGAATAACACTATGAAAAGATAGATATCTTTGAGGACAAATTACTAAATCTAGGAAAAGTAAATACAATAGAAGAAAGAACTAAATTTATTACTTTGTGCTAGGAATTTTTATTTTGTTTTCTTGGGAGTACAAAGACTTGAAGGTGTATGACCCTAAACTTTCACAACACACCATTGAATTACAAAACAATGCCAACCTACTTAGGTAGAAATAAAGGCCTATCTATCCAAGAGTGAAGGACCTCATGAGAAGATAACTCTTTAAATTGATTGAATCAAAGATAATATTTCTAATTAATCATTCCTCATGGGTGGCAAACCTTGTGCTAGTGAGGGAAAATAATGGAGAGATTTTTTTGTGTTGACATCAGGGACCTCAATAAAGTGTCCCTAAAGGACCATTACCCACTTCCCTCCATGGATCAAATTCTATCAAATATGGTAGGTTTTAATTTATTGATGGCTATTTTAGCTATAATCATAACATGGTCAAAGAGGAAGATATGCATAAAACTACCTTCACTAAAAAATAGGGCACCTATGCATATTGTAAAATGCCCTTCGGACTCTCCAATGCTAGAGCCACCTTATAAAGAGTAATGGATGTTTATTTTCATGGTATTTTGAATGATATGGGTTTATTTTATCTTGATGATATAAAAATATTCTAAAAGTATCCTAATTCTCATTTAACACACTTGACAACTATTTTTGATAGATACAGACAATTTAGAGTTTCATTGAATCCAAAGAAATGCATTTTTTTAGTAAATTAATGAAGACTTATTTTGCATGTGGTGTCCAAATTTGGTCTTTCCATTGATCCAAAGAGGATATAATCAATACTTTCTCTATCATTACCTAAACATAGGAAAGGATTGTAGAGCTTCTTTAGCAAGATCAACTTCATTAGGAGGTTCATTCTAGGATTTACAGAGATTGTCAAGCCTCTCACTCATATGTTGACAAAAGGCAAATATTTTACATAGACAAGAGAATGTTTGAGGCTATGAAGGAGGCCATATCCCATGCCCCCACACTTATAAATCTATATTTCAATAAGGAATTCTATTTGTATGCCTTATCTACATTAGATGCAATTTCAACCATGGTTATGAAGCAGAATGATAAACATCTAGAGAAACTTATTTCTTTCTTAAATTCATATTTGGAAGGTTATGAGTAAAGATATATCTTTATTGAAAAACATTTACTTTCTTTAATAATTTTTAAGAAATTCATACATCTGGTTTTAAACAATAAGATTATACTAATGGTAGCTCATCCAAGTGTGAAATATTTTATCCTCAACATGGACTTAAGTGAAAAGAGAGATGGATGGGTCACCATGTGAATGGATTATGAAATTGAAGTCATGGTCACAAATCTATTCCAAGGTAATATATTGTGTGAACATCTTATAGAAGACGTAAAACAAGAAAAAGAGATAGTTTTGGTAATTTAGGACACTCAACATGGACCTAAAAAAACTCCTCCTACAAGTTGGACATAGCATATTGCTAGATTTATTCAAACAAGAGAGAGTCCAAATGGCTTGAATACATAAAAATAAAACACCTTAGGATACAATTAATTCCATACATTATAATTTATGGAGTGTTGTTCAGAAAAGACATTGGAGTTAAGCTCTTAAGATGTGTTGAAACTAACCAATTTGATAAACTTCTCAAAAAATTTCATGATAGTCCTTTTAGAGGCCATTTTTGAAACCAAAACCATAGATAAAAAATAATTAGAGCAAGTTAATTTTATCCCAATTAATTCAGAGATGCACATGCATGGGTTAGGAAGTGTGTAAAATGTGCAAGTTTTATAGGGAGATAAAAACCAACTGCTATGCCACTCAAGCCTATTCAAGTTGAATAACCTTTCATGTAATGGGGTTTAGACTTCATTGGAATTATTTATCCTCTATCTATTTCTAGAAATAAGTGGGTCTTGATAGTTATATACTACTTCACTATGTGGGTGGAAGCATTTCCCTTCAAGGAAGTAAATGAGAACTATGTACTTGAGTTTTATGAGAGTCTAGTCACCCAGTTTGGAGAACATTCCACTATAATATTAGACATTTATTTGGAATTTATCATTAAAAATGTATGTGAGTGGGATAATTATCAAGGTATCTATCAACCATCTTCATTAAATTATTATCCATAGGGTAATGGACTCATTTATTCAACTAATAAGAACCTGATTTGGATTATCAAGAGAGCAATGAAAGATAATCATAGATCTTAGCATTCAAAGTTGAATACTACCTTATGGGATGATAATATCACCCCTAAGAAATCCATTTTTCATTTACCTTATCTCTTATTCTATAGAAGAGAAGCAAGGCTACCAATTTCATTGGAGCTTCTAGCTTTGGAGATTACACACCAACTAGAGCTTCTTAAAAGTGATGCAATGGAGGTCAGGATGAATGAACTGAGAGAATTAGAGGAAATAAGATATAATTACATGAATACCATGTGATACAACCAAAACCATGTGAATAATTCATTTAACAAAATAAATTCCTTAGGGATATTTCAACAAGGTGACATAGTCCTCAAATGGGATGAGGAGCATGTAAAACCAAGAAAATGCTCTAAGTTTGATAGCCTTTAGAGTGGAACCTATGTCATCATAAGTTGAAAATATAAAAATGCCTTTTATCTTTCCAAATTGAATGGAGATAACCTTCCCATCCCTATCAATGGGAAGTATCTCATGTTTTGTTACTAGTTTTATATCTTGCCCCTTGTACATAGGTAGATAGGTATATTTTTCCTCCAAGTGATTTTGCACATTGTTCTATTTATTGTTTAGGTTATTTATTTGTCTTTTATTTATTTATTTTTGTCCCCCACATTAATCTAGAAGAGTCTTATGATAATTATAATTTCATTTGTTTAGTCATTTTAAATAAGCTTAATCAAAGTCTAGGTCCCATGACCAGCAGGCTGGTCAAGCCAACTATGTCACCAGAAGTATTGGCCATTTTGGTCCACATATGAATATTTTTCATGGTTCATGTGAATAAGTGTATTAAAGGATTAAAAAAATGGGTATAATATTATAAATAAGAAAATTCCAAGTAAATTTTCATGGTGTTGAGCATTTAGATCATGAACCAGGTTGGAAAATGCCTTAGAAAATCATCAACACTTTGAAAGAATGATCAAAGGAGAAATTATGTATGTTTGAGGACTAGACCATCACTAATAATTCATTTAAAACTAGACCAATTTTAGTTCTACATACTAGGAACATGTTCTAAAAGTTTTAAGTTTGTGCAAGCTTTCTAGCTCAAGTTATAAGATTCTAAAGTTGGACCTACACCATAAAACATTCATGTGAATGCCAATTTTAAGCTCGATCAAAATAAATATGTTTAAAATTAAATTTGATAGTCATGAAAACATAAATGAAAATATCATGAATGTCATTTTACATGAGCAAGGACATCAATTTTAAGTTCATGAAGTAGTCATTGGATTTCAAATAGTGGGCCCCAACAGATCTAATGGTCCACATTGCATCATTTTTCTTGATTCAATGGTGAGATATGAGTCAAATAGTCAAGGAGTTTGAGAGATTGACACATGGCATAAGCATTGAAGCTAGTAGATGGACAATAGATCTTGAAATCAAATGTAAGACTACCAAGTGGTTGAAGATAGAAGAGAGGTTGATAGGTCAAAATTAGATCAATGAATCATGGTCATTCATACTTAGTAGGATCAATGGTGAAAGATGGGTTAATGAGTCAATGATCTGAGCCAATATTGATAACCAATAAAAAAAGGTCAAGAAGCCAAGGCAAATTTTCAATGAAAGTAGACATAGGTATTGCATGGTCATCCTACCACCATTTAAGCTCAATCAAACACAATTAAATGGCCATAATCCATGTAGTAAAGTATAAATAATATAAAGGGACCACTAATAGGGCTAACTATGGATCTCTGGCTCGAGGGTTTGTGTCATAGAGTGATTTTTATATGAATGTGTTTTCCTTTATTAGAAGGAAGAGCTAGATTTTTAAAGGGTGTCATGAAGTCATACACATAACCCCAATACTTTAATCTATAAGACTAACTGCATGAAAAGGACCCTTTTTCTTCACTGTCCACACCACAACAAACAAGTTAGGAATAATTAACAAGAAGACAAGATTATAATAGACTAGCCTAGTTGTTGTAACTACATGGATGATAGAAAAAATATCAAAACAACTTGACTTCACTATTGCAATAAGAAATAACATCAGTGTAACTATGCAACCACTTGAAGTAGCCTGAATCAATCAAAAGGGTTTGAATGAGATTAATTTGTGGAGGTATTCATAACCACATTTAAAATGGATTTGAGCTCATTTTATTCCCTTTTGAGATCCAAAACTCCCTCTCTCTTATTTCCTTTCTTCTATAAATATAGCCTTCAAGATATTGATGAGGATCCCTTAGGTTGGTACAACTAGACTCTTGTAAAATCATATTTTGTACCTCTTTTAGTAATGAATAGAGCATTGTTTAGTTATTTACTAATTTGTATTTGGTATTTGATGTTTTTTTTATATGTAAATGTGGTTTTTATCTTCCTTTTGCATGTCCAAGCTCAACCTAAGTTCTAGCAACTTTATTTGTAGGTAATATGATGTGTCTTAGCATTGATCTCTCAAGGATATAGTGGATAGCCAAATTTAAGTGTCTTCAACCAAACCTTATTTTCATTACTCCCTAGTTTGAGTGTATCAAACTAACCTTTATATCAAATATTATTTCATAAAAACTATAGTAAGTATTGCATTCAATTCTTTCATATCTCATAAGTGTGTTAAAGATTTCAAGCTTGAGAGTGGATCTAAAAAATTTATGGTACACCACCACATATTATAATATATTTTACTTTTATAAAATTTCTTGACTCTTTTCTTCCCAACTATTTTTAGGTTTTAAAAATAAATGTCCAAATTATGAAATTTGAAGAGCTAGCCTCATAAAAATCTATAGGGATCTGACCTTATTATAGGATACCCACAACCTAGGGTCATTCCCATGTTGAACTAGATTTGGGTAAAGGATTTTAATAATCCCTTACCTATCTAGGGTGAAATATATACCTATAATAGGAAAGAATCAAATATATAACTCAATTAATCCAATCAACTGTGTTTACTTTAGGGTTATAATTTTATAGACTAGAAACTATGAAAAAAATATGACTGGAATAAAGGAAAATAAATGATTGAGATATTGAGAATGAACCTAATGATTTTAAATATTATAAATGTACTTTATTTATATTGTGTCATCCAAATGAAGATTTCAACTTGATAATAGAGTTTACTAGGTTGACTTAAGTCTGAAAACCTCCATATGAAGAAGTGAAATGGGTCAATCAGATCAATCTAGTTTCCTATGTTTGAAGACTCTAAAAGGTTGAAAACCCTAAAAAAACATTTTGGTTATGAAAGAATACTCAGAGGTTAGGCTCACCAGATGTTTAACCATTTTTATATGGGTTAGAGGGAGAATATCCTAATCAAACAAATGGATAAGCTATTTTATAAGTAGGCTAATTAAATGAATTTAGATATATAATATTATGATGAATATGTTAAATCTGAGAATATGTTAAATATATACAAGTAAAATTTTAAACAATAATATGAATTATACAATACAAAGGAGAAAAATTACTTAGCTTATTGAATGATGCACATGTATATATTAAAAGTACATGCGTAAAAGGAGATAGACTGATATTCCATCTTGATTAATCAAAAATTTTAAATTAGCTCTTTATCAACTTATACACTATTGCCAAAATATGGACACTACCATCAATGTTTTTATCCTAGTTTAGATGATTCTATCTAGCTTAAGATACAAAATATTTTATGGAATAACCAAAGTGTTTGTTAGGGTTCAATGCCATCTTGTAAGTGTTTAACCCTAAATTTAGATAAGGCATAGAAATTACCTATAGGGTTAATAATATAGAAATAAAGAGGTATAAGGGTGATAAATATATCTATAAACAGCTAATTAATTTGAAAACTTAGATAAATAATATTATGTATTTAAATACTGAGATATGTAAAGAATAAAAACTACATCTATTGACTGATATTGCAATAAATTAAAAAAAAAGAGTACTTATCTAGTTTAATATGTCCATGAAAATCTAGGCTAAAATAAGATAGAAGTGAATTAGATAATAATTATAGAATAGTCATAAGATTCTATAATTTTACATTCTATGGCCTTAGATGCTTGCATCAGATCTAGATAGTTACATTAATGATGGTATATATGTCGGATGTAGGTGTCTAGTATAGAATAGTGACTGGATTTTTATGCAACTACCTAGATCCTTTTGGGTTTTATATCAACTTTAATCTAGTGTGTTCATATTGTATGCATAGGCTATCACTCTTTGTAAAATTATTAAATGTTGGCTTCTTCACTCTTGGAGAGATTGTGGGAAAGAAGTTGATCCATAGACCCTTTTATCAATGGGAATTACCTATGTAGACAATACTCTAAAGAGGCCTGTAGACCTATGTGTATGACAAGGGAAAGTGAAGCTGATCTACAAATCAATCCTAATTTGAAGAAGATAAATCATGTTATCCCTTCTACTTGTTGGTACATTTAGATAATTGGGGTCATAACCAATATGGATCTGATAGACATAACTAAGGGGTATATTACTACATAATATGATTAGAGAGGGTTCCAAATCCTCTATTCAAGCAATACCACACAATAATCATAACTGGGTCTAATGGTTTATAACAAAATAAATGACAAAGTAGAGTAAATCTAATCTAGTGCTCACTAAAGATTATGACACAAATGGGGATAATAAACATAAAAGTAAACATGAAAATAAATTTAATTAGGTTAATATAAAGGTAATCCTAATGTATGGAGAGACAAATACATTCATAAGACATTATTTATACTACTTCTATCTACCAAAATAGGGGAATAAGAGTTAGGAATACTTACCTTGAAGATAAACCTATCAAGGATCAATCTTTCCCTTAGTCAATGGTGATTTTTAAGAGGTTATTGTGGTTTGTAAATATAAAAAATATAGGCCATCTCTAGGCTTTATGACTTTTCCTACGCATCCAAAAAATTTCCACAAGATAAGATTCTTCTCTCGAAGTATAAATCCTAAGAAACGTCTCCTCAAGTAGAATGGTGGAAGATAAAATTTTAAAGAAGATCAAATGAATGATTATATATATATATATATATATATATATATATATATATATATATATATATATATATATCATGAAAATGGTGAAAAGGATGTGTTTATACAGTTGAATTTAACCCTAAACCCTCCCATAGTTTTATCTAACATAATCAACCTAGTTTACCTAGTTCTTTAAGAAATAAAGTAGTTAGGTCTTAGTCTAGGTTGGCTAGGCCAACTTAGTGTATATATATATATATATATATATATATATATATATATATATATATATATATATATATATAATGAAAATGGTGAAAAGGATTTGTTTATACAGTTGAATTTAACCCTAAACCCTCCCATAGTTTTATCTAACACAATCAGCCTAAGAAATAAAGTAGTTAGGTCTTAGATTAGGTTGGCTAGGCCAACTTAGTCCCATAACATGCTCATTTATAAGAATAGAGATGACACATTTGACTATGTTCTATGGGTGAAAAAAAGATGTTTTGGCTTAGGTAGGGGATGTTTGAGGTAATGAATTGCTTGGAGGCATGTGTAAAGAAAGTGTCAAAGCTTAGGGAAATATAGAGAAGAGGTTCATGTTGGTTTTAAGTGGTGTTATAAGGAACAAAAATATTTTGAATCACTAATGGTCTACCCACCCTTTCCCAGTTCACCCTTTAAATCATGCACTTAGAGAGATTGAGTCTCGATATGTTCTTGCAAGAGAGAAAGCATCAATAATTGATAAAGTTTGAAAATATTGTGTAAATACACTATGTATGTCTCCCCTACATGTTAGCCTACATGTGCATAAGGATGGAATATGTTATAAGCAAGTACATAGATTTTTTTTTCCCAAAATCTATCTCTCATTTTTTTGGGGACAACATATCAAGTATTTTGGTCCTGCAGGCCAAAATTCTCTCTTTCCTTCTCAAAAAAATATTTTGAGCACTCCAATTCTTCAATTATTCAAGATTTTTTAGCTAAGGGGCTCACATGTTCAATAGGTTCAACAACTTCAACAGGTGATCTCTCACAAAGAAACACGTTCCCAACACTCAGGCATTTCAAGGCTAGTTCAACGTCGAAGTTCAATCAAAAGACTTATCAACAAGCTTAAAACAAAATATTAAACCATTAAACCATTGAACCCTACCTCCAAAGGTTCAAAGGTTCAATGGGTTCAAAGGTTCAATGACATTGGCAAACTTAAAGAGTTAATCACTTCAGCGAGTTCAAATTTCAACTACTTTAGAAAGTTTAATAGCTTTGAAGGACTTAATGAAAAGAAGACTTCGAAGAAGAAAAGTTGAACCGTTGAAATATTGAACCTTGAACCAAAAGAGTTAAAAGTTTAAAAGTTTAACGAGTTTAATAAAGTTCAAGAGACTTAGAAGAACAAAGGATTTGAAGAGATAAGAAAGAAAGGTTGAACCGATTGAACCTTGAACCAAAAAGGTTCAGAGTTCAAAGGTTCAACGAGTTAAATAGAAAAGAAAAGGATCTAGAAACTTTAAAGGACCAAAGGATTCTGAGAAAGAGAATGAACCATTGAACTTTGAACCAAAATGGTTCAAACTTCACAAGTTCAAAGGTTTAAGGAATTTCAAAGTTCAAAAGGGATCTTCGAGTGAAGGAAGTGGAAGATTCTAGAGACAAGTTCGAAGAGATGGTTCAACCGATTGAACCAAGGAGCCGATTGAACCAAGGAGCTGATTGAACCAAGGAGTCAATTAAACCAAAGAGCCAAAATGAACCATCCAAACCATTGAACCATTGAACCAATGCGGTTCAAAGGTTCAAGGTTCAAATTAGTTCAAGTGACTAAGTGACCATGATGCCCCCGTGGATGTCAAATTCAAGGTAATGAAATGCCCGTTCATTTTCAAATATGGCACAGAACCTGAAGACAAAAATTAGTGAACAAATAAAGAAAGAGCTGAAAGAGCCTGCCATAGGTAAGAAGATAGCCTAAGAGCTCAAATTGCAATAGGAAAGAGGGAAAGCTAGAGTAGATATTGAAATATATATAGGGGAGTTATTCCAATAGGTGGAATAGTCCACCAAGAACACATCTAAGTGTGCAGATATTTAAAGGCACAACCTATTTTTCTCCTTTTGAATAAAAGTGAGTGGACAGCCATGCACATATCTAGAAATAGACCAAATGACCCATGATGAGGAGAAGACATTCGAGATGTTTCTATACACCAAAGTCAAGGCTGATGACCTATTCCATCATGGCCCCTTCATAGAACTAAAAATGCATTCATGGCATTGAATACAACATGGGCCATTCCATGAAACAAAGTGCCCAAGTCTTTCTTGGAGTGCTATATATTGTAATCTCTTATTTTATGCAAAGGGAGATTTTTTTGTTATAGAAGCTAAACTCTGCCCAAATTAAAAGGCATTACTGAGACTTTGAGCTCATATTGTTAATCATATTTCATCATTTGAATGAGAAAGCAAGTGAATTTTTAGGCTTTGTGCTGGAATAGCTTGTGTTGTTGAGGAAATTGTTCTTATGTTTATTTCCTAAATGCATTCTTGTCCATTTAATTAAATAACCATAACTAGTGAAAGTAATCAGGAAGGTGTCCCGAAGCCACCTGTGGAGAGACTTTGTGCTACCACAATTGTCTTTAGTGTGTGTGTTTTTAGTTTATTTCTATGTAAAGGATCTTGGGATGACTTTGTGCCCCCATTGTCCTTCATATTTCACTCTTTTCCAATTGAGGTGGAGACTTTGTGCTACACCTCATTTTTCTAGTTATTACGTCTTGTTACATTTACTTACCACTACCAAAAAGAATTCCTATTGTTTGCTATAGATCACTTTTGAAAGAAGAGAAGTGCCTTCTATCATTTCATCAAGATTTCTCCTTTGTCTATGAACATCATCTCTAAAAAAAGAGAGATGGATGGTGTTGTCCTACCCCTGAGTGTTATTTTTAGCTTATTTATAGTGTATATATATATATATATATATCATATATAGTACCTTATAGTTATAGGGAACCTCCCCTTGATGAGAGGAGAGATTTGTCCCCTTTTGATGTGGTAAACCTACACATTTGGCTGATCAATCTCTTTATGCTATGGTTGAGACAACCTATTTTTCCCATTAGTTAGTTGGTGACAAATATTCACCCAACAGTTTTTGGTGACTCCACTAGGAAAGAACGCGTAGTTTGAAGACTCAAGCTTCAAATTGAAGTAGTTCTTATCCTTATCCATTTTATTTTTACACTCTGGTAGATCCACGATATACTTGAAGCCAGAGAGATAAAGGGATTGTTGACCTTATATTCGAGTTGGCATAGCAAAGTGATTTTGATCCTTTCTCTTCACCATCTCACCTTTAATGAACCAGGATTTTTCCTCCTATAAAAGTTAGGTCTCCATTACCAGATAAAGTGTCCATTTTTATTGTTAGTAGAGCTTTTTCAATACATACCCCTCAGACATTTGTTATCCCTCCCTTTAGTAGTCAAACCATGGTATTTTAAGGCCCTTGGGGTAACTCTTTTGGTCCACTCAATCTAACTCTGCCTCTACATGAGCTACCTCACAGTTCAAGGAAGAATTTCCCAAAATTCTTTGGTGATGGGAGAGTTCATCTTGATGAACATATTGTAGCCTTCAGTATAGCCTATGGTGTGATAGGCATGGAGTATGAGGATGTAGCAGTCAAGTTATTTATGAAAACATTGTAAGGCCCTACTACAAACTAGTTTTATCATCTACAAGCACAAATGGTGACTAACTGGAATACTCTCAAAGCCAAGTTTGAAGCAAGGTTAAATCCTGTAGAAGATGTGCATGCCCTACTAGCCCAACTCACACACATGAAGAAAGAGCCTCATGAACCTATGAGGGACTTCATAGCCAAGTTTGACATGCTGAGGAACAAGATTCCTACCATTACTTAGCCAACAGCTGAGAATCTCAAATCATCAACTCTCAGCTTCTTGAAGTGAGTTTTTTGTTTAGATGTGCTAGTCACATAGACCTTGCTACAGTGAAAAATTTGGCTACTGAGGTGGAAGACGATCTCATCTTGGTAGGGAAGATAAGGAGAGATCTTAATAGAGGTAAATCTTCTTCATCCTCTGAATATCCATCTATAGGCACCACTGATCCTATGGTGTAAAAGCTGAAAAATGAGTTTCTAGCTCTTAGAAAGTAAATGGTGAAAGGAATGTCTTCTCCTCCTTCATATCAAGATATACCAAGGAAGACTTTTCTAAATCAGTCATATCAAGGAAATGCTACCAAAAATCAAGGGAAACCAAATCATCTTCCCCCCCCCCATAGGAGAAACTTGCCATTAAAGTACCTCTAACCAATTCAGTAGTTAGATATCTTGAAATAGAATCTAATTTATCCTTCTAGCCTGAGTTGAACCTAGAATATGACACTAATTTCTTCACAAAAAACAAAGAAAAATCAACTAATGACTCCAACATTGGTTTCCTAAACTACCAAGATGAACCTAGAAGTAAAGGTGAAGCATTTGATGGGTCATACGCTATATTCACCCAGTCTTAGAACCAGTCAGCCTAATAAGCTAATAAATAAAAAATAGAGGAGTTACCTCAACCAAAAATTAAAATTGCTAAGCAGGGAACCACTCTGCCTTTTCAATCAAATGACCCGGTGATTTGCTAAAAAAGTAAGTACCTCAAGTATGCCTTCAACTTTAATTTCACAGATCAATACCCCCCTCTTAAAAACCAAAAGGATGAACTACCTTCCCTTTTTCCTAATTCATTTTAGACATTTTATATAATCGACCATGTCGATAAAACCAAAATTCAAATGTCTAAATTTGAATTCTTGCAATCCAACCCTGAGTAGTTTGATAAGTTGGTTCAGTGTGTGAAGAATAAAACCATCCCTACAGGACTAGTTATTCCAAAGGTGACTCCCATCCACCCAAAATAACCTTGTCATTACTCCTCCTACTACTCCTGGGAGGATAGAACCATTTTTTGTCTCCCTATTGATAAATGGACACCAGTTGAACAATTGTATCATAGACTCAGGTGCATCTAACAATGTCATGCCTACCAAGGTGGTAAAATCTCTTGGACTCACACTAACCAAGACCTTTGGGAGATGTTTCTCCATGTTGAACAAACAAGTACTACTACTAGGAAAAATCAAGGATGCCCAATTTGCATTTGTGGCATTCCCAAATAAGAGAATTAAGATGATAGTCCTGGTGGCTAACATCCTAGCCTCATACAACATTCTTCTTGGATGAAATTTCTACAAGGATGTTGGTGGCAAGTTAAGTATGTACCTATCTAAAGTGAGGATCCCAGTCAAAGGCATCATGCAGAGATTTCTCCCTAAGAAGGAGGAAAAATATGTTGTCACTCAAACATCAGTGCCTAAAGCTCAAATTTTGTTTGAGTCTTCAGGCATGGGTAATTAATTCCTGACTACAGAGGATGTTCCTATCTTAAATGATGAAACTTCTAAATATGACAATCTAAAAATTGGTTTAGACAAAATAGTAGAAGATTTAATAAAGCATAGTGCAAGCCAAGAGGAATCCTCCCCTCAAAATGAAGAAAAATCTAAGGAAAGGTCAGTTTCTGATAATGTGTGAATTGTTGAATTTGATGGCAGCTATTCTTCTACTGGCTTAGGAGCTGGGATTGTGTTGATATCTCCTCAAGGAGATATTTTCCCCTATTCTTATAAATTGTAGTTCAACAACACCAATAATACTACTGAATATGAATCACTGCCGCTCAGATTAAAGGCTACTCAAGACAAGGGCATCAAACTCCTTCATGCCAAAGGAGATGTTGATCTGGTGGTTTGCCAAGTCAGGAACCTAAACCAAACCAAAAATAAGAGATTATGCCATTACCACAATCTAGTTTGGAATCAAATTGAAAGCTTTGATGCTTTCAATATCTCTATAGTAACTAAGGAATTTAATGACCAAGCTGATGCATTAGCAATTTCTATAACTCTTTTGGTTCCTCACCTAGATTTTAAGGGAGATAGGTACACTATCAAACTGGTCTTTTGACCAAGTGTGCATGACAATGCCAATCATTGGCATGTTTTTAATGGAAATAACCAAATCATCACCTTTTTGGAACAAAAATAAAGCTTTGAACAACTTTACTTTGAAGGCAGTGACCCTCAGAAACTTGAATCAGCCCCTGAAACAAGTTTAGATGCAGGTGAAGAATTTCTACAACTAAAAGGGAATAAAAATCCCAAATGATTGGTTTCCTTTGAGAAGTTATTTGACAAGCATGATAGGTTCATCAAATAGAAATAAATGGATTCAAGATCCTCCTAGGAGTTTGATCAAATAAATTTGGGTACTAAGGAAAATCCCAATATGGTTAACATTGGGAAGTGCTACACTCCTGAGGAGAAGCTCAAATTCATTGCCCTACTTTGCCATTACATGGATGTTTTGGTGTACTCCTATGATGATTTGAAGTCACTCAAGCCTGAAGAAATTTGCCATGAAATTCCTCTCAAGAGTGATTTAGTGCCTTACAAGTAGAAATCCCAGTATTATAATCCAAAGATATTAGGTACTATTCTATCTAAAATAAAAAAAATGTTGAACGCTAGAATAATTTTCTCAATCCATCATTCCACATGAATTACAAACATAGTTCCTATGAGAAAAAAGAATGGAAAAATTTTCCTCTACATGGATTTTAGGAATTTGAATCAATCCTCCTTGAAGGATAATTAACCTCTACCCATCATGGATCAAATCCTTTAGACGGTGATTTGTTCAAAGATGTTATCAATGTTGGATGGCTTCTCAGGGTACAATCAAGTGGAAGTTGGCAATGCAGACCAACATAAGAATGCCTTCACCACACCTTGGGGCACCTTTTCATATCAAAGAATGCCATTTAGCCTGATAAATGTTGGCACCACTTTTAGAGAGTAATAGACTTTACTTTCAAAGATAAAATAGGTAAGTCCATTATGGTGTAACTTGATGATTTAATAGTCTTTTCCAAGCATCATCCTGATCATGTGCACTATTTGCAATAAGTGCTGGAACGATGTCACTAGAATGGCATTTCTCTAAATCCCAAGAAGTCTATTTTTAGGGTAATAGAAAGGAAATTTCTCAGACACATTATATCTTGAGAAGGTATAAATATTGACTCAAAAAGAATCAAATCCATCTAGGATCTTACTCTACCTACAAGTAAGACTGCAATTCACTCTTTCTTCAGAAAGGTGAATTTTTTACGAAGGTTCATTCCTGAGTTCACTGAGAAGACTCGCCACATTGTGAACATGATGAAGGTAAAGGCCACTTTTAGCTAGACTGAAGAAGGCAAATTGGCATTTTGAGACATCAAGATAGCTATCACCCATGCCCTAATTCTATTTTGTCTAGATTATACCAAAGATTTCACAATGTATAGTTATGCTTCTGAGCACACACTTTCAGCAATTCTAGTTCAAAAGAACAAAGAAGGTGTGGAATCTCCCATATCCTTCATGAGCTATCCTCTCAAATCTCATGAGCTTAAATATTCAAATCTAGAGAAGCATGTTTATGTAATGGTAAAGGTAGTAAATCACTTCTATTTTTACATCCTGAATTCACACATTATTGCCCTCATTCCTGATACCATAGTCAAATCCATATTAACTTAGCAGGAGTTTAGAACTAAAAGGGGAAATTAGGTTCCTAAAATCTAGGAGTTTGATATTTCTATCAAACTAATGAAGCTTGTGTGGGGAAGGGGTCTCTGCCAATTGATTACTGATAACAAACTAAAAAAAATAGGGAATGAAGAAGTAAAAATTAAAGACACACCAACAGTATTCTTTGTCTCCACCATGAATGAGTGGTATTCGAGTATTACTCATTTCCTTACTTATGGTGAATGTCTTACTCACCTGTCTCATAAAGAAAAGAGGACTATCAAGTTAAAAGTTGCCAATTTTGTCTTATAAGACAATGGCCTATATAATAGGAACCTTGGTAGAGTGTTCCTTTGTTGTGTAGATAAACAGCAGAAGAACCAACTTTTGGAGTCCTTCCATAATCTAGCCTATGGAGGAAATTTTATTGTGCCTATAACTACCCATAAGATTCTATGAGCCAGCTATTACTATCCTACTCTATTTCAAGATGCATACAAATGGGTATGAAGATGTGAACTATGCCAATAATTTGTTGGAAGACCCAAGTTAGTTGCTTTACCTCTTAAGCCAGTGGTAATAGAAGAGCCATTTTAGCAATGGGGAATCAATTTCATTGGTGCTATAAACTTGTCTTCAAGTGCTAGACATGATTATTTCCTCATAGCCATAGATTACTTCACCAAATGTTTGGAAGCTATTCTAGCCAAGCATGTGACTTTAGAAGTAGTATGCAATTTCATCAAGGAAAACATTATTTCCAAGCTTAGAGTCCCAACCAAGATTATGACTAATAATGAAGCCTATTTCTCTTCTCATGAGATTACTCAGTTCTTTTTTTATTATGGGATTACCCTCTCCCACTCATATGATTATTTTCTACAAGGGAATGGCCAAACAGAATCAAGCAACAAGAACCTAGTGACCATAATCAAGAAGCTAGTAGATGACAACCAATGAACCTGACATAAAGCATTAGTTGATGCTTTATGGGTAGATAGAATTATGCCCAATAGGATAATAAGTATGTCACCTTTCAAACTTATATATGGTTTGAATGCAAATATACCAATCACCCTAGAATTTATAGCACTAAAATTGGCAAAAGCGGTCAAAGATCAGACATATGAAAGCTCCATCAAAAAAAGGATCATGTGCTTGACTGAGCTAGATGAGCAGCAAATTATGGTGTTATACCAAATCACTACACATCAAAGTTTGGTGAAGAAGCTCTTCTATCAGAAAGCAAAAACCCATGATTTCTAGATTGGAGATCAAGTTTTGTTATGGGACAAGAGAAGAGAACCAAAGGAAATGCATGGGAAATTTGATTCCCTATGGAGAGGCCCATTTTCTATTCATCAGATCAATGGTGAAAATAGTTTCTTATTGAAGTATCAAGAAAACACACCATTTTCATTACCTCACAATGGATAGTATCTGAAGCACTTCAATTCTTGAAGTATCAAATAAGTTTGGTTGTACATTTGTATATTTGTATAGTCTTTAGTTCTATTTTGTGTTGTTCATTTTCATTTCTTTTTGGTGCCTTTATTTTTGCGTAGCATGACTCTCTAACCCAATGGCATACTTAAAGGCACTAGATATTCTATATTCTACTCCCTTTGATTATTTTTACAATCAATGGAAGTTCCCCAACTAGAGCCAGTTGTTGTTCCCAAAATTTGTCACTCATTTTTTTAGGGACAACATATCAACTATTTTGGTTCTACAGGCAAAAATTCTATCTTCTCTTCTCAAAAAATATTCTAAGCACTCCAATTCTTCAATTATTTAATCTTTTTTAGCTAAGGGACTCATAGGTTCAACAGGTTCAACAACTTCAACAGGCGAGCTCTCACAAAGAAATAAGTTCCCAACACTTAGGCATTTCAAGGCTACTTATTGATGGGCTTCAAACAAAATATTGAAGCATTGAACTATTGAACCATTGAACCCCACCTCTAAAGGTTCAAAGGTTTAATGGATTCAAAGGTTCAATGGCATTGACAGACTTAAAGAGTTAAGAACTTTGGCAAGTTCAAAGTTTAACCACTTCAGAAAGTTTAATGGCTTTGGAGGACTTAATGAAAAGAAGACTTCAAAGAAGAAAAATTGAACCATTAAACCACTGAACCTTGAACCAAAAGAGTTCAAAATTCAAAGGTTCAATGAGTTCAATAAAGTTTAAGAGACTTAGAAGAACAAAGGATTTGAAGATCTAAGAAAGAAAGGTTAAACTGATTGAACCTTGAACCAAAATGGTTTGGAGTTAAAAGGTTTAACGAGTTCAATAGAAAAGAAAAGGATCCAAAAACTTCAAAGGACCAAAGGATTTTGAGAAGCAAATGAATTGTTGAACTTTGAACCAAAATGGTTCAAAGTTCATAAGTTCAAAGGTTCAAGGAATTTCAAAGTTTGAAAGGGAGCTTCGAGTGAAGGAAAGAATTGGAAGATTCTAGAGACAAGTTTGAAGAGATGGTTCAACTGATTGAACCAGGGAGCTGATTGAACTAAGGAGCCGATTGAACCAAGGAGCTGATTGAACTAAGGAGCCGAAATGAACCATCTGAACCATTAAACCATTGAACCAATGCACTTCAAAGGTTCAAAGTTCAAAGTAGTTCAAGTGACTAAGTGACCATGATGCCCCCATGGACATCAAATTTAGGGTAATGAAATTCCCATTTATTTTCAAATATGGCATGGAACTTGAAGACAAAACTTAGTGAATAGCTAAAGAAAGAGTTGAAAGAGCTTGCCAAAGGTAAGAAGATAGCCTGAGAGCTCAAATTACAATAGGAAAGAGGGAAAGCTATAGGATATACTGAAATATCTATAGGGGAGTTATTCCAATAGGTGGAATAGTCTACCAAGTAGATATCTGAGCACGTAGACATTCAAAGGCATGGCCTATTTTTCTCCCTTTGAATAAAAGTGAGTGGATATTCACGTACATATTTGGAAATAGACCAAATGACCCATGCTGAGGAGAAGACATTTGAGATGTTTCTATACACCAAAGTCAAGGCCAATGACCTATTCCAGCATGGCCCCTTCATAGAACTAAAAATGCATTCAAGGAATTGAATATAGCATTGGCCATTCCATGAAACAAAGTGCCCAAGTCTTTCTTGGAGTGCTATATATTGTAATCTCTTATTTTATGCAAATGGATATATTTTAGTTATATAAACAAAACTCTACCCAAATTGAAAGGCATTACTGAGGCTTTGAGCTCAGATTGTTAATCATATTTCATCATTTGAATGAGAAAGCAAGTGAATTTTTAGACTTTATGCTAGAATAGCTTGTGTTATCGAGGAAATTTTTCTTATGTATATTTCTTGAATGAATTCTTGTCCATTTAATTAAATAAGCAAAACTAGTGGAAGTAATTAGGAAGGTGTCCTAAAGCCAACTGTGGAGAGACTTTGTCCTGCCACAATTGTCTTTAGTGTGTGTGTTTTCAGTTTATTTCTGTATAAAGGATCTTTGGATGACTTTGTACCCCCATTGTCCTTCATATTTCACTCTTTGGTAGTTGAGGTGGAGACTTTGTGCTACACCTCATTCTACTATTTATTGCACCTTGTTACATTTACTTATCACTACTAGAAAGAACTCATGTTGTTTGTTGTAGACCACTTTTGAAAGAAGAGAAGTGCCTTTTGTCATTTCATCAAAATTTCTCCTTTCTCTATGAACATCATCTCTAAAAAAAGAGAGATGGATGGTGTTATCCTACCCCTGAGTGTTATTTTCAGCTTATATATATATATATATATATATATATATATATATATATATATATATATATATATATATATATATATATATATATATATATATATATATATATATATATATATATATATAGTACCTTATATTTATAGGGAACCTCCCCTTGATGAGAGGAGAGATTTGTCCCCTTTTGATGTGGTAAACCTACACATTTGGCTGATTAATCTCCTTATGTTGTGGTTGAGACAACATATTTTGTCCATCAATTAGATGGTGAAAAATTATTCACCCAACAAGATTCACCTTGCTTTTAAATTTAAAAATATATCTCGTGGTCTATATTTTGAATGATTTAGAATTTTGGTATTACTACTCCTATGAGTGATATGAAAATGGGGAGGAATAGGGAATTTTTATCACTTTAATGCTTGATTGAGTGCTTTTAATAATTTTATAATGTGATATATATGTGATTTATAGGTATTTTATAAGTGAGGAATGAATGAGGGTTGATCTTATAACTATCCTAATCCCTTTTGAAAATATCTTGCCTTAAAACATTTTGGTCAACTTTTAGGATATGTTTCATTTACAAGTTGGATGAATTTTGGGCAATGGACACTTAGTTTGAAAATAGACATTAGTGTTTATGTAGGAATATAAATAAGATACAAGTGTTTGGGAAGATATAAAACAAGTACATTTCCATAATTTAGAGGGAGGGATAATTATCAGGTTTATAACATTTTGTAAGTATAGAAGGCATAATCATCAAAATAATAGTGGGTAGACTAAGAGAAAAGAAATTTGTCATAAAGAGATAGTGAATTTTATCCTTTAAATAATGGTAAAGCATTAGAAGGAAAGGGTATAACTATTATAGGTATTTTCCAAGTGTACAAGATTGAAGATCTATATAATTCAGATTTAGTGTCTACATTTCCCCTATTTAATCTTGTAATGAAATTACTAGTTTAAATGAAAATAAATATGTACCTAGGTGTGTATAAAACACCATGTATTTGTTTGAGTCCCACTTGATTTCATTATTGGTGACTAGACAATAACCAAAATCATGTTATAGTATATAACCAGTGCATATAATCTAAAATTTGTTGATGCAATTTTTATGCACTCCACAACTATAACGAGGTAGCCTCTAACATTTTAAGATCTCAATGGAGGTATAATCCACTCCAGGGCATGATTTTTATGTATGTGGTATGTTAAAACCTTTTGATAGAATAGCTGGTAAAGTATGTAGTTTGTTGACAAATTTTTTAGATGGAGGCATGGTTTCCTAATAGAGTGAATTCTTGCATAAGTTGGATGGGTGGCTAGCCTTTATTCTAGACTAGGTAGATCTCAATAAAAAAACAAAAAAGGGAGGATAAGTTAGGGAAGAAAATAAATTATCATGATTCTTATGAATTACTTCCATAGTTAGTTTCTAGATGGAGCAATGTTTTTTTTAAAACTAGTGCCTACTACTAGTAGAAAGTGCTCAAAAGTAACTAGACATAGTGGGGGAGTCTAAGAAAATGAAGGTATAGGAAGTCCAATATCCTTAAACAAATGTTACTCCTATTAGGGCAGCTATTTCACACCCTTTAATTAGGATTTATAGTTTGAGCTAATGGATTATCTAAGGGAGTAATAACAAACACTTAGAAGACTACACTAAGAAAACATCAATACACATCAAGAAATTATGTTTCAAATTAACTTAATTATTTCAACCAATAATATACCAATCTTCAATAGCTATTACACATATAAGATTGACATATCAATTAAAATATCCAAGAATATATTCATAGCATTAAAACACTAAAGATTTAATGAAATAAACAACCATAGAAAATAATAACCAATAACAACACATTGGAAAGAAAATACTTAAATAGTTCACTTGATGACCAAAATGGCTCCTACTTTGTATTCCAAAATTATCTGACCTAAAAAAAATAGTGGATAGTATAATTATATTTATAAATATTGGGTAGGGGTCACCTCATCCTCCAAGTGTATGCATGTTAGTTACATGTGACAGTTACAACATGTAGTTTTAACTGTAGTCAAAATTGTTTAAGCTTAAATGCTATAAATAGACCAATTAGACTTTACAAAATAATGCAACATGTGCATGTATGAGTAAATACAAAGTCAATATGTTATAATAATTTTTATAATTTATAATGATATATATATATATATATATATATAATGTATGTATGTATGTATGTATGTATGTATGCATGCATGTATGTATGTATGCATGTATGCATATGTGTGTGTATACACACACACACACACACACACACACACACACACACACACACACACACACACACACACACACACACACACACACACACACACACACACACACACACACACACCACAAATATTTATACATGAAAAAAGCTAAGGTTTCATGGTCTAAAGTGTTGCATGGGATTTGGTTGGAGTAGAAACTAAAGGTGCAATTCCATTGCTAGAAGCTTGCTTCTTCTTCACCTTATTCTCCTTGTAAACTTTATGTGCCACCTCATTCCACTAATAAATGATCTCCAAGTTAAGAAGTGAAGGTTGGTGGAGTCTCTTAGTCAGTCTTAAGATTCTTACATGTTCATTCTTTATTTCTTGGAGCTTACCTCTAAATATATCCACCTCAGTCACCTTCCTTCTAACCCTGCTTAACTCTACTTCTATGCTCTCCATTGTTAAACCTTGTATGATTTTATTTAAATCATCAGTGGCATCCTAGACATTTTATTTCAAAATTGATTCTACTAACCAATTTTCTTGTAGAATCCCTTACTTTAAATAACATTAATTCATTCAAAATTTGAAGGAGTTGGGTCTCATGAGCTTGGTACTCTAGTATCAGGGCTAAAACTACCTTTAACCACTCATTATACTCCTCATGTCTAATGACCACCAATTTTATTGATTTGGATTCCTCGAATATGGTCATATTATCTAGATGGTTGTATAATGAGTTGCCTAAGTAAGCAACTCGAATCTTGAGCCTAGTACTATCCTAGGCTAAAGAGATACAAAGCTGATTTTCTTGGCCCACGTAAGGCACCATCTCTACCTTCATGAATTCCATGGATTAAAGATAATTATAACATTTATAATAATCCTCCCTTACCTCAGCTTCAATAATTTTAAGAATGTGAATTGTATTAGATTTCTCCTTAAGTTGTTCAATCTATTCCCATAATTCTTGCACTTCTTCCTTGAGCTCTTAGCATGCTATCTATGTGCCTTCATGAATGGACACTACTACATCATTTTGGGAATGGGATAGTTTTCAAATATTTTATTTATATGTAGACTCCCCTATTTGTCTATTCTACCTCTTAGTTAAGGAGAACGCCAATTATTGCTCTTCAAGAATGATGCTTACACTTAGGTCATCCTCTAATTTTCTCTTCTTAACTCTCTAGATGGAACTAGTTGGGGGGTAAAATAAAGTATAAATAGAAGGGAAATCGATGATCATATAAGTAGTAATTTGACCCCTAAAATCCATTGTGTAAGGTGGAATATTAAAAGGTGCTTCAACAGTAATGACCACAATTTCTTATTCAACCTCCTCCTCCTTTTACTTATTATTGGGCCTGGTCAATACATCGAGCAAGGAAGGCCATATGATTTTGTACTAGTCCAATCGAGCAAGGAAGGCCATATGATTTTGTACTAGTCCACTCCTCCAAATTGAGGAATTGGATGGAATACAACTACATGGGGTTTTTCCTTCCTTCTCCTGCTTGTGTTTACTACCATATTTTTTTTGTAGAAGTGACGGTGGGGAGTGGAAGGGAGAGTTGTGTGGATTAGAATTTAGCCTACAGAATTTTGGCCTTAAGGGACTTTAGATTATAGGTATTTTCCTAAAATAAATTCCCAATTGAATTTACCCCTTTGAACATCTTAAAATTACCCTTTGGATATTTTTAGAATGACCCTTAGGTGTACATAAGTACCCTTCAAGAATTCTAAAAATCCCCTTTGGCCTTCACAAAGTAGACCCTTTAGGAAAATTTTACCTTGAAGTAGATCCTTCAGCTTCTTCTCTTTCCACTTTGTCAACCTACCCTTTGGGACCCTTCTAAATATCCATTTGGCATTTGTAAATTGACCATTTCCCTCTATTTTGACCAGATCCTTTAAGACACATACCCTTTAGGTTTTGTGAAATCTACCTTTTGAAACTATGGATTAGCCCCTTATCCTTTGGGATATGCCCTTTAGATATTTTACCTACCCTTTGTGCCTCAAACATAAGTACCCTTTGGCCTTTTTTTTTTAGGTCTATTATTGAGAACATACCCCTTGGATTTGGTTGTACCTACCCTACCAAATCCTTGACCTAAACTGCGTGCCTTTTTTCAAGTGGCCACATACCCTTCAAATATTATGAAAAGTACCCTTTAGACTTTTGGAATATCCAAGTGCCATTTTTGACCTACCCTTTAGGATTTATATATCAAGACCTTTTGTTGTATAGCCATTTCCTTTAGACTTTTATTTTAGGCATTTTGTCAGATACAAAATCCCCAAAAGAATTCCTTCGAAGGGCACTTACCTTTCATAATTCATGAACCTAGCCTCTAAGTTAAAGGAACATACCCTTTGGGTTTTACCTAAATTACCATTCAAAACCTTTAAAGTGACCCTTAGCCATACAAAAGTTTCTTTTAGAGATCAAAGGTTCCCTTTGGCCCTCCAAAACACCATTCAATAAATTTAGAAATTCCCTTGAGCATTTACAAAGTAGACCCTTCAGGACTTTTGTCATAGACAAAATTCCCTATGAAGTGGACACTTAAGACTAAAACTAACCTTTATAAATTTTGGAATTACCCTTTAAACCATGAAATATCCCTATGAAGGAATTCCTTTGATACTTTTGTTCAAGGTCCTTCAAAATAATAATCATGAACATTTTGTTTGAAGTAATTCATTTGAAGGAATTATCCATGAATATTGACTTAAAAAATCACTTTTTAGATGTTATACTTTTTAAATTCTTTGTTACAAGGATATTATTCTAATAAATTTTAAAAGTGAACATTTCATATTTAATATCACATGAACTAGTATTCAATATAGGATCTTATATAGATGATACGTAGCCATTGAAAATGTCATTTACATTCAAGATATCTTGTGATAAAAGTATCCTTGTCTCCAAATAGTGATCAAAATCCCTAATTTCTACTTTAAATAATATACAATGAACAACAATCAAGCTAGATCCAAATTGATTGCATTAATATACAAGTATACATAGCATTCAACATATTGATTAAGATACAAGAACAAGCATGCATCTATGGATTCCTCATCAAGGTCATCTAAAGGAACTAATCCCCTTTTTACATTCTCAATCAAGGACTTCATAGATTTTAGAGACACCATCTTTGACATAAGGGTATTCGAAGATAAGTATCATAATTATTCACAACTTTGGGATGCAGTTGATTCAGTTGATATGTTTTCCTTAGATGATGAAATAGTGCTATTAGAAAGGATATCTATTCAATAATTTTTATCCTACAAGTGTCAAATATTTCACTTTTCCATAATGAAACCAAATGTCATTCCTTGTATTGACCTTTTCAAGGATTTATTCTTTGTTGGTAAGATATCACAAGATGCCTACCTCTTATACTCCTATGGTGACATAGTGGTCCCATGTATCTCCAGGAATGACTTTCAAAGGTACCTATATCTTAGCATCCTACATGCATACTATGAAAATCATACTTGAGTACAATTCCAAGAGGAAACCTCAACTACAAAGGTGTTCTCTTTTGTGGTTACTCCTAGGCCAGACTATCCCTTAGAAAGGAATGAAGCCAAAAGGAGCTATCCTAATAGACAAATTCAGAATAGGAGTTTGAATAGGTATGGCTTTAATCAATAGGTTATATGGGATGCCTAACATCCATTTTGTAAATTTGGATTGGGTTCCTTTATTTTATATGATGTTATCTCATGATGTTACCTACACCTTAGGGTAGGTGATTAGTTTAAGGTTAAGAGAATAGATTCTACACAAAGATAAGTGTCTCATCCCCATCAAAGAATTTTTCATGATGTCATATTTGGTCAATGTAGTAATGGGGAAATGTTATAAATAATTGGGTAATCTATGGGCTCTAGCTACAAATTACATAAAGAATATAATCTATGACTATTATCAATTCTTGTACATATACACTTATCAGAAGCACATGGTTAGAATATGTGAGGATGTATATCCATAAGTGTGGCAAGACATCCATGGCTCTCCCATGCCTTGTATTAGGTAAAATATTTTGAAAAATTTAAGTGGGAAGGTTGATTACTTATTATACCTAAATTTCGTAGTCATTATGATCTAGAGGAATAAGGTGGAGCCTCTATGTCTTCCAAAGTATGTGTCTGATAAGTTGGCAGAACAAGAGACTAATTTCTAGTTTTGAAATAGCATTAAGGAAGATTTAGTTAGATACAAGAAATCCTACTTTTTTGGGAGCCTCATTATAATAAGGAGAATGACATATTCCATGAGAAAACATCTTGGTGATGTTGTAAAAAAGTGTAACTAATATGGCTTCCATATAATGCCACAGAGAGATTGGGACCCTCATGGGATTATCCAATAAAACATTCATGGATTTAACATCCCTTACTGCCATCAACCTTACTACTATGACTTCTTTTTTTATAATGCTAAATGAGATGAAGAAGTCGTAGAGTGAGTAAAAAAATTATGACTACAGGAAGATCACCTAAAAATGATCCAAACAAAGCCTAGTATCTATACTAGGGAACTGGATAGTCGAAGAGCCCTTTTCAAAGGGTGGCAACATTTAGACTTCTAAAAAGGGTAGTCTATAGAATAAGAAGCTTCCTCATCTTAGGGACTTCCATTAAAATTGAAGTTTAAGTCAATCAAGAAGGAACTCAGGCTCCCTGAGTCAACTACATTAAGGGGAGGATAAAGAGGAGATCCATTAGTTTGGACTCCAATGAGGAGGATAAACATGTTGTTGGCACTATTAAAGCACCAATGACTACCCCTAGTGTGTCCACTATTTCATCTATTAGGGTAACCACCACACTAGTGGTAGCATCTTCCTCTCAGGATTCTCCCATTTAGGGAAGGACCCCCTTAGTTTGTACCAAGAATCTAAGGACCCTTATAGGTGACCCCACAACATAGATATCTTAAGGCTTGCTCATCCCACATTTGAGCTTTTAGCAGTCAGGGAGAGATGAAGTGATTATTAAGGACCTAGAGGATGATTTAGATGAGTAGGCCAAATTTATAAGCATTTAAGGGGACCCCATAGAGCTACAATTTTAATGTACTCAAGCTTATGTTACCTTTCCCTTAACTTATATTTCCATTATTGATTGAATACTTATTTATTTTATATAATTTCTCTCTACCTCTTCCATTCCTTCCATTTCTACAACCACCACTAATCTTTCCACCACCACCACACCATTTCCTATGGTCATTCCCTTTATGCCTATTAGTACATCTATTATGAGACTTCACAAAAGAAGAAGGCCTCCAAGAAGGTGAAAAATACCTTATCCACCCCCCAACTCCATGTCTAATCCACATAACTATCCCTTCCACTCCCAACTTACACTTCTATAGAAGATACTATAATAGTAAGTACAAGCAAGGGAAAGAAGTAAAAACCACATGTAGTTATAGTCCATCCACTTCCTCAATTTGGATGAGTGGATTGGTCCAAAATCATATGTCCTTTCTTGCCCAATGTATTGATGAGGCCCAATAAGAAGCAAAAGAATGAGGAGGAGATTGACCAATAAATTTTGGTCACTATTATTTAAACACCTCTAAATATTATACCTTGGGCCATGGATTTAAGGGGTCAAATTCCTACTTATAAGGTCATCTATCTCCCTTCTATGTCTACCTTATTCAACCAACCAATTGGTTCCATCTAGAGAGTTAAGAAGATAAAATTAGAGGATGACTAATGTACCAACATCATTCTTGAGGAATGAGAGCCAGTGTTATCCTTAACTAGGAGGTAGAATAGACAACCAAGGGAGCCTATATATGAAGAAAATATTTTATACCTATCTCAAGCCCACAAGAATGTAGTAGTTACCATCCATGAAGGCACAAAGATAACATGCCAAGAGCTTGAAGAAGAAGTGCAGGAATTATGAGCATAAATTGAACAACTTAAAGATTAATCTAGTACTATACACATTCCTACAAGAATTGAAGTTGAGGTAAGGGAGGCTACTTCTAAATGTTATAATTCTCTTGAAGCTATGGAATTCATGAAGGTAGATATGGTGCCTCATATAGGCCAAGTAAATCAACTTTGTAGCTCTTTAGCCCAAGATAGTATCAGGCTCAAGATGTTAATTGCCTACTTAGGCAACTCATTATATAGCCATCTACATCTTATGACCACATTTGAGGCATAAAATTCCATAAATTTGGTGTTCATTAGACATGAGGAGTCCAAAGAGTGGTTGAATGTAGTTGTAGCCTTAATATCAGAGTACCAAACTCATGAGACCCAACTCCTTCAAATTTTGAATTAATTAAAGCTATCTAAAGTAAGGGATTCTAAAGGAAAATTAGTCAGTAGAATCATTTTTTACAAAATTACCTAGGATACCACTAATGATTTCAATAAAAACATCTAAGTTTTAAAAGTGGAGAGCTTAGAAGCATATTTAAGTAGGGTTAGAAGGAAGGTGACCGAGGTGGAGATCTTTAGAGGTGAGTTCTAGGCATTAAAGAATGAACATTCAAAACTCCTAAGACTAACTAAGATACTCTACAAACATTCATTGCTTAACTTAGACATCATTTGTCTATATAATAAGGTGGCAGATAAATTTTAAAATGATAATGTGGCAAAGAAGAAGCAAGCTTATAGCAGTGGAGTTGCACCTTTAGTTTCTACTCCAACTTCGACTCCAACCAAAACCCATGCAACACTTCGAACCACGTAGCCTTAGCTTTTTACATGTATAAATATTGGTGGCATATATATATATATATATATATATATATATATATATATATATATATATATATATATATATATATATATATATATATATATTCCTTGTAAATTAGATAAATTATTATAACATATCGATGTTGTATTTACTCGTAAATGCACACATTGCATTCTTTTGTAAATTTGAATTGGTCTATTTATAGATTTAGAGCTTAAGTGGTTTTGACTATAGTTAGAACTACATGTTCTAACTTCCACATGTAACTAACATACATAGGCTTAGAGTATGAGGTGACCCCTCCCTAAGATCTATAAATACAATTGTATTACCCACTCTTTTTTTAGGTCACAAAATTTTGGAATACAAAGAAGGAGACATTTTGGTCATCAAGAAAAGTATTTAAGTATTTTATTTCCAATGTGGTGTTATTAATTATTATTTTCTATGGTTTTTTATTTCATTAAATCTTTAGTGTGTTAAAACTATGAATATATTCTTGGTCGTTTTAATTGATATGTCAATCTTAGATGTGCAATAGCTATTGAAGATTAGTAGATTATTGATTTAAATAATTAAGTTAATTTGAAACATAATTTATGGATGCATATTGATTTTTTCTTGGTGTAGTCTTCTAAGTGTGTGTTATTTTGTGCCTTACATAATCCATTATCTCGAGCCATAATCTCCTAATTAAATGGTGTGCAATAACTACCTTGATAGGAGTAACCTTTGTCTAAGGCTATTAGAATTCATATTCCTTTGTTCCCTTAGACTCCCCCACCATGTATATCTACTTGTGAGAACTTGTTACTAGTAGTAGGTACCAATTTTAAGAAAACATAGGTTCATCTAGAAACCAACTAGGGAAGAAATTCCTAAGACTCAAGGATTTATTTTCTACCCTACCTTACCCCCCATTTTGTGTTTTTTTATTGATATATACCCACTCTAAAATAAATTCTAGACACCCATCCAGCTCATGTAGGACTTCACTTTATTAAGAAACCATGCCTCCATCCAAAAACCTTGTTAACAACCTACATACTTTACCAGTTATTTTATCAACATGTTGTCAAAGTCCATATACCTACAACTCATGCCTTGGAGTGGATTATACCTCCATTAACATTCTAAAATGTTATAGGCTACCTCGTTATAGCTACGGTGTGTATAAAAACTACATCAACACATCTCAGGGTTTATTGAAATCATAAAGCCTCTTAATTCCATACTCAAGCAAGAAACCAAGATAGAATGTATAGCTGAAGCCAAATAGTATTTTTAGGACATCAAGGATGCAATATCATCAGTTATGGTATTAATTAGTCCAAACTTTACCAAGTATTTCTATCTGTATTCCTTTTCTTTTGAACACACAATCACTATTCTAATCACATAAAATAAGGATGAGATAAAACATCTGATCACCTTCATTAGTAAAAATTTAAAGGATGCAAAGCTCAAATACTCCATGATTGACAAGCAGATATTTGCCCTTGTTAAAGTAGCAAAGAAATTTATACATTACATTTTGAGAAATAAAACCATTACTATTATCTCATACCCTATTATTAAGCTCACCCTATCACAAAATAAGTTAGGGGAATGTCGAGGTAAGTGGAAGGCTAAACTCTAGGAGTTTGACATATAAATTAAGCCTACAAAGATCATCAAATGACAAGGAATCATTTAGCTCATGACTAAATCTAATCCTCAAATCACTATAGAAGAGGTATGTGAAGCACAAGTTTTTAAACATGAGTGATATACAAATATAATTTAGTACCTACTTTCAAGAACTTGTCCCCTAAATATAACAAAGAAAAGAGGAGAGATTTAAGGCTTAGGGTTTCTCATTTTATGACCAAAAATGGAATTATCTATCAGAGGAACTATGAAGGTATATATCTGAGATGTGTATATGTAGAAGATGCCAAGGAGATCCTAGAAAATTTGCATCAAAATATAGGTAGTGGTCACCCCACTGGGAATACCACCACACATAAATTATGAGGTTGGGTTACTATTGGCCAAAAAATTTCAAATATGCTCACATGTATGTTATTACTTTCCATAAATTTCAAACCTTGGCTAAAATGAAGGTCCACACAACTATGCCTCTATAGCTAGTTATCAAGGGAAAACCATTTGCATAGTGGGCCTTGGACTTCATTGGTGTAATCAACCCAAATTATTCTACTAGTCATAAATTTATGTTAATAGCTAAAGATTATTTTAGTAGGTGGATGGAAGTAATTACCACAAAGAATAGTAGAGCATAGGATGTGATTCACTTCCTTGAGGAACACATTACTACTAGATTCAACACACCTATTTCACTGGTATGTGATAATAGACCCACATTTATATTAACATAATTTATTGAATGGACACATGATAATCAAATTATAATTTGGTTAGATTCTAATCACTACCCTCAGGGGAATGGATTAGCTGAGTCGATGAATAAAAATATTATTTAGTAAATCAAGAAATCAATAGGGAATAAGCCTAGAGACTAGCGTAATCTATTAAAGTATGTTCTTTAGGTAGACTAAATGAGATATAAGAAAGCCTTAAAATCTTTGCCTTATGTTCTAGTATATATATATAGACCAATTATTCCTATCACACTAAACTTGCCTACTTATTAGTTTATACAAGACTAAATAGAGCCTAATGATAAAGCAGAGTCAAGACTCCTTGATATAATAGAGATGGAGGATTCAAGATGAAAGATCTATAGACATTTATTAGACACCAAGATGTAGTTAAAAGTTGGTTTGATAAATGAGTAAAATTCAAAGCATTTAGGATTTTAGATCTGGTTTTATTATGGCATAAAGCCTGTGAAAAGAAATGATAACCTGACAAGTTTTCCCCATTATGGATTGGACCATATCAAATTTTAGAGATCATGGGAAATAATGAATTTCATCTAAAAGGCCTATAGGGTAATGAGATTACATATCTAATAAATGGATAGTTCTTGAAGCATTAATTCAGAGCTACCCCATCATTGGATATTAATGATTGAGAGGATTCAAATAATCTTAGACATAGGACTAGATTAGATTTCATTCTTTCTAGATTAGATTTTCATGTCTTATATAATATATTTCAAAAAAATTCTTAGATTAATATTTCTTTCTTTTAGTATTTTGCTTTCTAGAGTAGTTTCCTGCTTTCTAGATTAGTTGTTTTTTAATTTTCTTTGATGACCAGGCTTGTGTTTGCTATAGTTGTTACCAAAATTGATTTAACTAAATGTGGGACTTGTGAAAAGGGGAAAATTTAAATATTGACACATTTGAATATTAGTAAATAATTGGGAATATTTCAATGTTTTGAGTCCTTTAGAATGAAATTAGACAATTAGAGGTCATCTTAGATGGTGTCACAATTAAATAATTTTGTCAGATATGTGGAAGTTGATCTCACGGTATTCATATAAATTTAAAAAAAATCTTGTTTCATTGGATCAAATACACTTATCAAGATAATACTTGCTAGAAATGATAATTTTGGGTCTAGGTTTGGTTGATAGGGACATCTTAACAATGGTTTTTTTCTAATTATACTAGTTCATTGGGGTTCTTTCTCTCTCTTTTTCATTGATTTAAACTAAAAAAAAAGAGAAAACAATCAATGTATTTGAAAGATCAAAAGAAGATTTAAATAAAATTAAAATCCATGGCTCACATGATGAAATAAGGTCAATGTACACCATGCATCATGGTTAAAAAAATCAATGGGAGGAGAAGGGAAAGAGCCCAAGGTATCTCTATTAGGGATATGGATGTCTGGTTGACAATAGATCAATGCTTGAGTTACATTTGTTTTAATTATTTTATAGATACTGGAGTGAAACCTATAGCCTCATCAAAACCTCAGAAGACTCATCCTAGTAAGGGGTAAATGAATTACACTCAACACACATAGATCCAAGAAATTTGAAGGCAATAATTTTGTAAGAATTAACTTAGGAGTCTCTTTCATGTTTCTAATTTAAGTATTTTTTTGTGGAAAATTTCATGAATGATTTCAGATTACAAACCAAAGTTTTAGATTCTCGAATACTCAAGAGTATTCTCCTTGTAAGTCACCATTTATTATACCCAACACCCCCTTTTTTTGGAAGGAAATGGGGACCCAATTTTTTTAAAATATGATCTTACTAAAGAATCTTCTTCATATGTTTTAGGCAAAGTTTGGAGATCTATGGCTTTTACTTTTCTAATTGATGGTATCAACATTATGATCATTGTGTTTATGAGACTAAATTATACACTGTAGATGAATTATTTGGGTTGATTCCTTTGGATTTTGTGTAAATATATCCTTTAGATGTATTATTTTGAGAAACTTTTAGTCATTTTTTCTTCAAGTTTATTCTTTTAAAAGCCTCATCTTATCATAGAAATTATTGTAGGCTCCTTGTCTAAGATAATTCTTCTAACAAAATTTGGCCTATGGACCTTTCAAATTAAGGGACTTTAGACCATAGGCATTTTATCAAAATAAATTATCAATGTATTTCACCCCTTTGACCCTCTCCAAATTACCCTTTGGATCTTTTCTAAATGACCCTCAGGCATATGGAAGTACCCTTTAAGAATTCTAAAAATCCCCTTTGGCCTTTGTAAAGTAAACCATTTGATAAAAATTTTCCCCAAAGTAGATCCTTCAGTTTCTTTCCTTTCTTCTTTGTCAACCTAAACTTTGGGACCCTTCCAACTAGCCCTTCTACCTTTCTAAATTGACCATTTCCCTTCCTTTTGACCAGATCTTTTAAAATGCATACCCTTCAGGTTTTGTGAATTCTACCTTTCAAAACTATGGCTCAACCTTTTATCCTTTGGGATATACCCTTTGGATATTTTACCTACCCCTTGTGCATCAAACCTAAGTACCCTTCAACCTATGTGTTTTAGTTAAATTTTCATGAACATACCACCTGAATTTGGTTGTACATACCCTATTAGATATTTTCCCTAAGTTGTGTGCCCTTTCCCAAGTGGTCATATACCCTTCAAATATTTTGAAAAGTACCCTTCAGCCTTTTGGAATATCCAAGTTCCCTTTTCAACCTACCCTTCGATATTTATATCTTGAGACCTTTTTTTTACAGCCATTTCATTTAAAATTTTGTTTTAGACATTTTCTCTGATGTAAAACCCCTAAAATAATTCCTTCAAATGGAACTACCTTTAGAAATTCCTAAACCTACCCTCTAAGTTAAAATCATATACCCTTCAAGTTTTGGAAAACTTACCCTTTGAGACCTTTTAAGTGACCCTTAGCCATATGAGAGTTCCCTTCAGAGATCAAAGGTGCCCTTTGGCCCTCCAAACTACCCTTCAATAATTTCATAAATGCCCTTTGGCATTTGTAAAGTAAACCCTTCAAGACTTCTATCATGGATAAAATGCCCTATGAAGTGGACCCTTCAGACTAGAACTACCATTTGGAAAGTTTGGAAGTACCCTTTAAACCAAAAAATACCCCTCTAAAGGAATTCCTTCAAGAATTTTGCTCAAGGTCCTTAGGAATAATATCCATGGACATTTTGTCTGAAATAATTCCTTTGAAGGAATTATCCATGAATATTGACTTAAAAAGGTGTCTTTTGGATGTTATAATTTTTAAGTGCTTTGTTATGAGGAATATTATTTAAATTAATGTCATACTTCATAAATATAAAATATTTCCTCTTTGAGAAATACTAAGTATCCCTGATAACCTAGACTAATGAATTTGAAAAGTGAATGTTTCATATTTAATATCACACAAACTAGTATTCAATGTGGGATATTATATAGATGATATACAACCATTAAAAAATCATTTTAATTCAAGCTATCATGTGATCAAAGTATCCTTATCTCCAAAAATTAATTGAAAGCCTTAGTTTCTACTTACATTGAACAACAATCAAGCTAGAGCTAAATCAATTACATTAATATATAGATATACATAACACACAACACATTGAGTAAGAAGGCATAAGCACATAGCTATGGCTTCTTCATCAAGGTGGTCCCAAGGAACCAATCCCCTTTCTTCATTCTCAATCAAGGACTCCATAGAGTTCATAGACACCATCTTTGATGTAGGGGTATTCTAAATTATCATAATTATTCACAACTTTGGGATGTAGTTTATTCAATCGATTTGTTTTCATTAGATGATGAAATATTTATATCAAAAAGGTTATTTGTTCAAGAATTACTAGCTTACAAACATTAAATATTAAACTTCACCATAGCAAAACCAAAGGTCATGCCTTGTATTAACCTTTTCATGGATTTATTCTTTACTAGTAAGATATCACAAGATGACTACCTCTTACACTCCTGTAGTGACACAGTGGTCATGTGTGTCTCTAGGAATGACTTTCAAAGGTACCTATCTAATATCATCCTAGATTCATACTATGAAAATCATACCTTGGTATTATTCAAATAGAAAACCTTGATTGTAAAGGTGCTCTCTTTGTGGTTGCTCCTAGGCTAGACTATCCCTAGGCAAGGAACAAAACCAAAGGGAACTATCCCAATAGACAAATTCAAAATGGGAGTTCAAATACATATGGCTTTACTCAATAGGTTATATGGGATTCCTAACATCCATTTCATAAATTTGGGTTGTTTTCATTTATTGTATATGATATTATATCATTATGCTACCTACGCGTTGGGGGAGGTGATTAGTTTAAGGTTGAGAGAATAGATTCAACACAAAGACAAGAATCCCATCCCCATCAAAGAATTTTTCTTGATGTCATATATGGTTGATGTAGTAATAGGGACATGCTATAAATAATTGGGCAATCGATTGGCTCAGGCTATAAATTACATAAATAATAGAATCTATGACCATTATTAATTCCTACACATATACACTTATCAAAAGCATGTGGTCATAATATGTGAGGATGTGTATCCATAGGTGTGGAAAGCCATCCATGGCTCTCCCATGCCTTGTATTGGGTAAAATATCTTGAATAATTTAATTAGGAAGGGTGATTACTTATTATACACATACTTCACAATCACTATGATCTAGGGGAATAAGGTGGAGCCTTTATGTCTCCCCAAGTATGTGCCTGATAAGTTGGTAGAATAGGATATTGATTTCCAGTTGTGGAATAGCACTGAGGAAGATTTAGCCAGATAAAAGAAATATTTCTTTTTTGGGAGCCTCATTATAATAGGTAGAATGACATACTCCATGATAAAATGTCTTGTTGATGTTGCAGCAAAGGGAAATTGATATGGTTTCCCTACAATGCCATGGAGAGATTGGGACCCTCATGGGTGTATCTAATAGCACATTCACATATTTAAAAACCCTTACTACTATCAAAATTACTACTATGACTTCCTTTTCTTGAATGATGCATTAGATGAAGAAGTCTTAAAGTGAACACAAATTTCTAGACTATAGGAAGATCATCTAAGGATGATCTAAATAGAGCCTAGTATTTATACTAAGGAACTAGATAGTCGAAGATCCCTTTTCAAAGGATGACATAATTCAGACTTTTAGAAAGGGTAGTCTAAAGAATAAGAAGCTTCCTCATCTCGGGGACTTCTATTAAAATTGAAGTTGAAATTAGTCAAAAAGGAACCTGGGCTCCCTAAGTCAACTACATTAAGGGGAGAAGAAAGAGGATATCCCATCAATTTAGACTTTAATTAGGAGGATAGACCTATTGTTATCACCATTCAAACATCAATGACTACCCCTAGTGTGTCCACTATTTAATTTTATGGGGTAGCCACCACAATAGTGACATCTTCCTCTCATGATTATCCCATTTAGGGAGGGAGACCTTTAATTTATACTAGGAATCTAAGGACCCCTAAAGGTAGCCCCACAATTTAGATATCTCAAGGCTTTTCCATCCCACCTCTGATTTTGTAGCAGTTAAGGACAGATGAGGTGATTATCAAGGACCTAGCAGATGATTTAGATGATGAAACCAAATTAGAGGAGGCCAATGTTCTAAGCCTTCAAGGGGACCCCATTGAGCTACAACTTTAAGGTACTCAATATTTTTTTACCTTTACCTTGACTTATATTTCCATTAATCATTCAACACCTATCTATTCTTCAGAAGTTCCCTCTACCTACTCCATTCCTTCCATTTTTACAACAACCATTGATCCCTCCACTACCACCACCACACCATTTCTTATGGCCATTCCCTATATGCCTATTGGTACTTCTATTATGAGACTTCACAAAAATAAGATGGCATCTCGGAAGGTATAGACTACCTTGGCCACCCCTAACTCTATGTCCAATCCACACAACTCTCTCTTCCACTCCCCACTTCCACTTCTGTAGAAGAAACTACAGTAGTAAGGACAAGTAGGGAAAGGAAGTAAAAACCACATGTAGTTGTATTCCATCCACTTCCTTATTTTAGAGGAGTGGAATGGTCAAAAATCATATGGCCTTCCTTGTTTGATGTATTGACTAGGCCTAATAAGAAGTAGGAGGAAGAGGTTGAACAAGAAATTGTGGTCACTACTAATTAAGCAATTCTTAATATTCTACCTTGGGCCATGGATTTGAGGGGTCAAATGCCTACTTATAAGGTCACCGAGCTCCCCTCCATGTCTACCTTATTTGACCCCCCAACTAGTTCCATCCAGAGAGTTAAGAAGATAAAATTAGAGGATGACTAAGGTGACAACATCATTCTTGAGGAGTGATAACCAATATTATCCTTAACTAGGAGGTAGAATAGATAACCAAGGGAGCCTATATATGAATAAAATATTTTAGAAATAGCCCAAGCCCATAAGGCTCTATTAGTGGTCATCTAAAAAGGCATAGAGATATAATGATAAGATCTCAAGGAATAAGTACAAGAATTATAAGCACAAATTAAATAACTTAAGGATCAATCTAGTATAATGCACATTCTTGCAAGCATTGAAGTTGAGGTAAGGGAGGTCGATTCTAAATGTTATAATTATCTTGAAGCCATGGAATTAATGAAGGAAAAGATGGTGCTTCACATGGGCCAAGTAAATTATTTTTGTATCTATTTATCCTAAGACAGTACCAAGCTCAAGATTCTATTTGCTTACTTAAGTAACTCATTGTATAGCCATCTAGATCTTATGACCACATACGAGGCATCTAATGCCCTAAAATTGGTGGTCATTAGATATGAAGAGTCTAAGGAGTGGTTGACGGTAGTTTCAACCTTAATACTAGAGTACCAAGCTCATGAGACCCAACTCCTTCAAATTTTGAATGAATTAAATCTATCTAAAGTAATGGATTATATAGGAAAATTGGTCAATATAATCAATATTGATAAAATTATATAGGATACCACTGATGATTTCAATCAAAGAATAAAATTTTTGATAATGGAGAGTATAGAAGTAGAGTTAATAAAGGTTATAAGGAAGGTGATTGAGGTGGAGATATTTAGAGGTAAGTTCTAAGGAACAAAGAATGAATATGCAGGACTCTTAAGATTGACTAAGAGAATCCACCAACCTTCACTACTCAATTTGGACATCATTCATTAGTAGCATGAGGAAGCACATATATTTTAAAATGAAAATGAGGTTAAGTAGAAGCAAGATTATAGTAGTGGAGTTGTACCTTTTGTTTCTACTCTAACTTCAACTCCAACCAAATCCCATGTAGCAATTTAAACCATGTAGCCTTAGCTTTTTACATTTATAAATCTTGGTGGCACACACACACACACACACACAGATATATATATATATATATATATATATATATATATATATATATATATATATATATATATCCTAGTGGCATACACACACACACGAACACACACATATAGATTTTCCTTGTAAATTAGATAAATTATTTTAACATATTTATTTTGTATTTACTTGTACATGCACACATTGCATTCTTTTGTAAAGTCAAATTGGTCTATGTATAGCTTTTGAACTTAAGCAGTTTTGACTATATTTAGAACTACATGTTCTAACATCCACATGTAACTAACATGCATATGCTTGAAGGATGAGGTGACCCCTCCCCAAGATCTATAAATATAATTATATTACCCACTCTCTTTTTTAGGTTAGAGAATTTTGGAATACAAATTAGGAGCCATTTTGGTCATCAAGCCAAGTGTTTAAGTATTTTCTTTCTAATGTGGTGATATTAGTTATTATTTTATATGGTTTTTTGTTTCATTAAATCTTTCATGTGTAAATTTTGTGAGTAGATTCTTGGTTGTTTTAATTGATATGTCAATCTTAGATGTGTAATAGCTATATAAAAGTGGTATATTATTGGTTGAAATAATTAAGTTAATTTGAAACATAATTTCTAGATGTGTATTGATATTTTCTTGGTGTAGTCTTCTAAATGTGTGCTATCATTGCCTTAGATAATCCATTATCTCAAGCTATAATCTCTTTATTAAAGGGTGTGTAATAGCTTCCCTGATAGGAGTAACCTTTATTTTAAGCTATTAGAATTCCTATACCTTCATTCCCTTAGACTCCCCCACTATGTCTAGTTGCTTGCCAACACTTGCTACTAGTAGTAGGCACTAGTTTTAAGAAAACATAGGTCTGTTTAGAAACTAACTAGCAAAGCAATTCCTAAGACTCATAAGGATTTTTTTCTACCCTACCTTACCATCCCTTTTGTGTTTTGTTTATTGATATCTATCCACTCTAGAATAAAGGCTAACCACCCATCCAGCTCATGTAGGAATTTACTATGTTAGGAGACCATGCCTACATCTTAAGACCTTGTTAACAACCTGCATACATTACCAGTTGTTCCATTAATAAGTTATCAAAGGTGGCATACCTTAAACTTGTACCCTAGATTGGAGTATACCTCCATTGAGATCCTAAAATGTTAGAGGCTACCTCAAGATGGTTTTGGTGTGTATAAACATCATATCAACATAATTCAAATAATTTTAAATGTTTAAAAGTAAGGAAAGCAAGGTTAGTAGTACACATGTGTATTAGTGAAACCATATTAACTTTTGGTAATTTAATTTGAAGATATGTTATCTTATGAAGCTTTGCATATTAGATTAGGACAATTTGGAAACCTACAAATTCATACATATATATAGAGACTACAAGGCACATGCCCCTAACCTTGGTGAAAAGGTGTGTTTTCACATGACCATTGAGTTCATCTTAATCATGTAACCTTATAATATTTATAATTTGGAAAGTGTGAGTGATAAAATAAAATCACACTATATATTTGGTGAGGGTGGATGATCTAATCACTCCATCCTATAAATCTAGTGAAATTAGATGATTCCATGAAGTCTAACTCATAAACTTGGTAAAATTGAGTGATTTAATCACCTCAATCTTACCAATTATGAACCAAATACTATAGTAGATTAATTTAATAACATATATAAAATTCTATCTTGGGTATGATAATTGTGTATTTGATATCTAGAAGATGATCTAATTTTGTAATTTTAGTTTCGCTTTTCATGGCATACACACATCATATATGTCTCAAGATAAAACTTGGGTATAAAAATGGTACACATGTATATAATTATGCCACAAGTGTGAATATGGATCATATAAATGTGAAATATGGCTAAATTGATATTTTTTAAGTGTGGAATATATTTTACCATGACATGCCCTCACTAATTCTAGAGGATCTGAGAACTAGTGTAAGTGTGGTTAACATATTTCTATAACATGCCTCCACTATAATCTCTTAATATGAATATTTGGAAGCTATGACTCAATGACATGCCCCCCCCCCACATTTTAAGGTGAGGAGAAGTATAAAATAGTAGTTACTTTACTCATAAAGATAAGGTATTTATATAATTTGTGTATGGATTGTAAGCCAAAATTGGCCACCATGAATGAGTATCATTTAAAACTTTGGTTTACTTGATATTAACTTTGTTGATAGCCATTATGAAGGTATTTTAATAGGCATTAATGATCTAACATGATAGGTAGTGTGTCTTCCTTTTAAGCTTAAAAATACTTTTAGGATGGTCTAGTTGATAGCAGGGTCAAGTCCTTTTATCTTGTCATCAAATGGTCATTCATTGTAGTCTTATTTATGTGTTTAATATTGTTTAAGGTAATTTTGAAAAATTTAAGGTTAAGTGTGAAGTCAAGTCAATAAGGAATCTATTTATGTTAGTTTTATGCACACCATAACCTTGATGAGATAGCCTCTAAAGTTTTAAGATCTTAATGGAGGTAAACTCCACTCTAGGGCATGAGTTGCTGGTATGCAGTTTATTTCAACCTATTGATGGAATAGTTGTAGGACATGTATATTGTTGACAAGGATTTTTATATGTAGGTGTGGTTTCTAATAATGTTAGTTAATCTCTATGTGATCTAGATGGGTAGCTAGTTGCTAATCTAGAGTGGGTATATCTCAAAACAAACTCAAAAAAAAGAGGGAAGGATAAGGCAAAAAAGAAAGATTATGTGCTTTTCAAGAATCACTTTCCTAGATATTTTATATAAGGATAAGTTCTCTTAGAACCTATGATTGTTTCTAGAAGCAATTACACACACATAGTCAGACATAGCTAAGAAGTCTAAAGAGATAAAAATTCAAGAAATTCACAAGACTTAGACAAAGGCTACTCATTTTAGGGAAGTTGTTACACACCCTTAACCAGGACATTATGGCTCAAGCTAATGAATTATCTAAGGTATTTGTTTCACACACAAAAAAAATACATCCAAGAAAGTACTTATGCATGATCAAAATTATGAATCAATATAAACTTGACTATATTAACTAATATATTTAACAATCTTTCAATAGTTGTTACACATCTATAGATTAGTATATAAATCATAATAATTAAGAATATAATAATAATTTTTTCACACTAAATATTATTGAAACATATAACCAATGAAAATGAAAAATAATTACATGAAAATTGGAAATAAAATCTATAAACACATTTGTTGATGATCAAAATTGATGTTTCTCATGTATTCAAAAATTATTTGACAAAAATCCAAGAAGGATTACAATTATTTATATATACTTGGGGAAGGGGTTGAATCATCTTCCAAGTTCATGCAAGGTCATTACATGTGATAGCTACAACATGAGTTCTAACTCTGGTCTAAAATCATATAAGATCCTACTTACAATTATCTATTTAAAATAACCTTTGCCAAATTTGTGCATCATTACATGTTTATAAATATAGAGGTAATTTTTTACAATTATAGATCAAACTATATGAAAACTATAAATAGATGCACTATTTACTAGAACCATACATGCTTCCTTTTATAGGTTATGAGAACAACCTATTGATTTTTTATATTATCCACCTTCAAATGGAAATATAACATACGCATGAAGGACCAAAATCACTTTACCAATGTTTTTGAACCAGTGGCACTACTGTTAGCCATGACTAATCTAAACTATGAGTTGCATGCTCACCCATTATTTTTATAGAATTTGGATCTTCACTTTGATAGTTTCCATTCAAATTAAGACACGCATGTTCATACTCTAAATTAACTATGAAACCCAATGTCTATTGATAAATATATCTCAAGTGTCTTAAGATATAATTATTCTATCCATAATGCCCTACTAACTTTCAAAATGGGATATGTGTCAACACCTAATTAAGTCCAAGATCTTTGAAAAGTACACCTAGGAGTTGTACTATCAATCCTTTACATTATGGAGCATGAGCATGCCACTTGGTAGCTATTTAGAACCTCTGAGCTTTATGCACTGGGTTCCTTGATTCTTCATGTGGGTTATTAGATCTGTGTACAGGGATCTCATGATGGTGATACTTGTCACTCTCATGGATCTTTGATATTTCAACTCACTATCACATTGTTCGATCAAATGGGCCCAACTATACATGCACCATAGGATCTTGGCTTAGACCTTTTGACTTGTACTTTGATCACATAGATATGCCACTTGGAAACTCTTTGCTTAATCAAGGACCTTTGAAAATTCTCTCTTGATCTTGCACCATTAGATTAATAATATGGATAAATGTGAAATATTGATCTACTATGTCCACTTAACATTTGAATCCAAATGGGTAATTTACAAAGTTAAATTTGGTGTTTATGTGACCATCAAATTTAATCTCATAATTTTGACTTGTTACCAAGTTTAAATTTGATGTTTGTGTGATTTTTAAATGAAATCATTGTGACTATTAACTGATGTCTACATGACTATCAAATTTAATATCATCAACTTGACACATGTCATTTCCTAGGGATTCCCTACTCTTGCAAACATAAGCAAAAAATGACTTAGCATAATACTTTAAGAAATATGTATAAAGGAACCTACATGAATATTCTATCCTAAGGTCTTAGTATTAATAAAATATGATTTGGACCTAGGCTAAGAATATATAAAAGAGCCCCCATATTTGATCTTAATGACCTAACATCAAAAAATATGATTGGGACCCTTGGATAAAACCTTAAATCAAGATCAAGACATAATGAAAATGTTCTCTAAGAAAGGGTGTCACTTGGCATTATGGTATTGGTCTTGGGGCAATTATTATAGGGGAATTGTCATGGTATTTCTATGGGGGAATTGTTTTGGTATTTATGTGGGGGAATTGTTTTGGATAAAATGTCTATAAAAATTCTCCTAAAGGGTCTTTTTCATCAGATAAAATGTATAAGACAAAATGTATGAATTGGGGGAATTGTTTTGGACAAAATGTCTACAATAATTCTCCTAAAGACCCAATTCTCTTGGACAAAATTTCCAAAGGAATGATTAAAGGGATGGTCCTAAAAGGGCTAAAGGGCATGATGTTTTAGAAAAAAAATTGAAGGGAAAAAGGGCCTAGGACAAAAGTCTTGAAGGGTAAGTCTCAAAAGGAAAAGGGTCTAGGAAAAAGTCCCAAAGGATAAGTGGTCACTTCAAAAAGCTTGAATGGTATTTTTAAAAATGTCTGAAGGGTAAGAGGTCACTTTAAAAAGGGTCAAAGGGTCATTTTCAAAATTTCTAAAGGGTTGGTTCGTAAAGTTTAAAGCGCATGATGTTTTAGATAAAATGTCTAAAGGAATTGGCTAAAGGGCAAAAGAGCCTCATATAAAAGTCCTTAAGGGTAGGTTATACAAATCCTAAAGGGTAAGTTCATTTCCTCAAGGAAAATATCTCAGACAAAATGTTTGAAGGAATTATTCAAAAATACATAACTATTAGACAAAAAACCTGAAGGGTAGGTGCAAAGGGGTCAAAGGGAAATTGAAAAAGTCTTAAATCAATTCTATCTGGAAAAATGGCTGTAACAAAAAGGCTAAAGGACTTATTACATAAAGCTCAAAGGGTAGGTTGCAAAATCAAAAAGGGCACTTCAAAAGTCTTGAAGGGTAGTTTTATAATGTTGAAGGGTCATTTTAAAATGTCGAAGGTTAATTTAAAAATGTCAAAGGGTAATTTGTATCTGGAAATAATCCAAAGGGTCTAGTTCATAGGGCATTCATCCATGCCAAAAGTCCTACAAGATATACTTTGTAAAGGCTAAAGGGTAAGTTTATTTTATCACGTAAAATTCCCATGGCAAAAGTCTCACATACCAATTCTATCAAAGAAATTATTTCAGACAAAAAGTCTACAATAATTTCTCTAATTAAGATAAGTCTAAAATAATAAATTTGAAAAGACAAATTGCATAAGCCTCAAAAGAATAAGTCCCAAGTGAATATAAAATTTAGTCCATGAAAATAAAAGTTTGAAACAATTAACTCAAAGTAACAAACTTGATAGAACAAAAGAATTAGTCTATGGAAACATAATACCAATGTCATATTATCAAAGTATAGAAGGCCAAATCATGATATTTTCCTAGAATTTGCATAAACATATAGAAGGGGATCAAAATCAAGACAATAATCTAAAAAAAGTGGGTCCTCATTTCCTATGGAAATAATGGGGGTGTTGGGTACAATAGGTTACAAAACCTCCAGTCATACACAATCATGAAATAACTTTAAGGGAGTCTTATGTTTTGATATATCTCACTAAACTAATATCAAGTAAAGTAAAATCTAATCTAGTGCTCACCAAATATTGTGGCACAAAGTAGGGGTTAAAATTAATAAAAGTAAACATCCACAAGAGACATATACTCATATCAATGTACACATAATCTTAATGCATAGAAGACAAGTACAAATGCATATCTATCTACTCTTACAAAGGAGGAATAAAGTTAGGAGTACTTACCTTTGAAGATGAACTTGTCGAGCCTCAATCTCTCCCTTGGCCAAGGTGCTTTACAAGAGTTTTTTATGTTATTTAAGGATGATAAAGACAAATCAGATCTAGGATACACAACCTATCAATGCATCAAAAATACTTTTCCATAAGACAAGATCCGTATCTCTAAAGAAAGTATGAAACCCTAAGCTTGATTCTCAAGTAGAATGGTGGATAATCAAATGTGAAATAGATCTTAATTATTATTCTGTTCTCTAAATAATGGTGAAATGAACTTGTGTAAATAGGTGGATTCAACCCTATGCCCTTTTGAAAGTTTTTGTTGATAGGGTCAACCCAGTCAACCTAGCACAATTTTGGACAAGAATTAACTAGGTCATAGGCTAGGTCGGGTAATAGCCAACCTAGACCCTAAGTGAATTTTACCCAAAACTATATAAGGTCGACCTAGTCAACCTAGTATAGAAAATAGTAAAAAAGGGGCTAAGGCTAAGAAAAGGGGAACAAAAGGTATAAAATGGTAGGATAGTGTGTAATAAATAATAACAAGATTAAGGATAAGGTTTTTAAGAGATAAGTGTGTAGATAACAAGTGGTAAAAGGGGAAAAATATTGTGAAGTACCAATGGCCTACCCACCCTTTTCGTGATGCACCCCTTAAGGCATGCTATCAAATATATTAAGATTCGATGGGTTCCTACAAGATATAAAGTGCCAGTAATCAAGAAAATTTTGAAAATATTATGTGCATACATTTATCACCCTAAATATTATACACAATAAGAAGTTATATATAAAGAGTATAATTAGGTTAATATTATCAATACAATGGTCTCATAAATATGTAACATATAATTATGTACCAAGATTCCCCTACTGTAGGTATGACCCAATGTAAAAACATAGACCTTAGGTGTGAGGGGTGACTTCGATATGTATGTCTATATATCATATGTAGCCTATATGTCATGGATCCCACTCATGTATATCATGAAAATCATGTGCATATGAAATGGATACATAATCTACCATGATTATGATAAATAACATAAATCAATCATGTAAATACCAAGATATGCCATGCATAGGTCATATATATATATGTATGTATGTATGTATGTATGTATGTATATATGTATGTATGTATATATATATATATATATATATATATATATATATATATATATATATATATATATCTGTGTGTGTGTATGTATTTATGTATGTAGGTGTGTGTGTGTGTGTGTGTGTGTGTGTGTGTGTGTGTGTATATATATGAAATGGATACATAATCTACCATGATTATGATAAATAACATAAATCAATCATGTAAATACCAAGACATGCCATGCATAGGTCATATATATATATATATATATATATATATATATATATATGTATGTATGTATGTATTTATGTATGTATGTATGTATGTATGTATGTATGTATGTATGTATGTATGTATGTATGTATATGTAAATGTATATGTATGTGTATGTATGTATATATATATATATATATATATATATATATATATATATATATATATATATATATATATATATATATATATATATGATATTCTCATGCTAACCATTGATTTCATTACCATTGGTTATCTAAGGCCCAAGAAGATACCTAGTGGATAACCTACTTAAATATATTTAATAGAATTATGAATAGAATATAAATTTTGAGTGATAGTGGATATGAAAGTGTAATATTTTAGGTAATAAGGAAAGTAAATAAGAATATGGCAGCCAATGTAGAACTATAATATCAAAGTTTTTTTATTGATACTGAGGATTTACTAGGTCCCCATCCCTATCAATAAAAAAGAACAAAAAGAACAAAAATGGTTTGGCTTAACATTAGACCATGTTAAGGAATATGACCACTAGGATATACAAAAAAGGTTTTAAACAAAACAAAACAAAATAAAGAACATTATATCAACTTAGAGGAACTATTGACAAATAAAATAGAGCTTGATAGAGTTGACTAATACATCTTACTCCCAGATAACTAATTCAATCATTTTTCCATTGCTAGAAACTATGTTACCTATGTCTACTACTTGACCAAGCCAAATCCCTCATGCTACCATGAATTTCTTCCCCTTTCCTTCCAATACAAAGCAAGACTTGATAATTTTCCCATCAATCGACTTGCCTATCAACTATTTCATAGAGGAGACAATCAAGCACTTATAAACTCACCTAGGAGTCTACCTCAACTATAGTTGCTTCCCCTTCCACCATGGTGGTGCTTGAAATGAGATATGATCCATACCTTTCCATATACATTTAATGGCCTTCACCCTATCTAAATATTACCTCAAAGTCCTCCATTCCTCAACACTATTAATGGGATTCAACAAATCTTCAATAACTAGCATGTTGACCTCCTGATTCACTAAAAAATACATTTGGACTACACAAATGGCTTCAAAATATTTATCAAAGTAAACTAAGGATACAAAATGGAACTACAACTCTCAAAACATAGACAAAGGAATAAAGCCTAGAAAATCACTCTCAAAAAATGGTAAAGGTTAAAAAGGCTCGAGAGGCAAGGCCTCCAATTTTGAAAGAAACTCCAAATGATATTTTGGCCAAATTAAAAACTCAAACATTTCTTGGATTTTATCCCTATCCATCATAATCAGACACATATTTGATGTAAAAATAGAAGCAAAGTCTGAGTTCACCCTAACTCACCTGTAAGTGACCGAGATATTTGAACCCATAGTATTTTCAATTGCCTTTACCACCTCTAAAGATGGGATCTAAAAAAAATTGATAAAATATGTTCTTGAAAATGACCCAAAGAAACCCATCTCCCTTCTCTTTGCATGTCCAAAATCTAATAATGGCCATCCTATTGATTAAACACTAGAACTATCCATCCTTCCCCTAAGCTAGACAAAAAACTCCATGATTAGGTAAGGCCAAGAAAACCACCTTGTATGAATTATGATCTCAAAGACATTACAACTCAATAAATTCCCTTGAAAAATAATTTATAAATCCATCTTGAAATGGAAAGGCCTATCCTATCACTCAAATCTTAGGAAACCTGTGTCGTTGAAAACCCCCTCCATATGCTCCACCCTACATCAACCACTCCACCTGAATGATAAAATGGCCCGATGAACAAAGTCCTTTGAAAATTTTAAATTGATATTTTATTATTTATGAGAAAATCCAAATATTTATATTTTAAAATACCAATCAATAAGCAAGATAAGTTTTTTAGAGAGTTTAAAACAACAAACAAAAACCTTCTCCCATTCTAGGAGAACTAAGCTACTCCTAGAAAAGAACCCAAGAATTTATAGATACAAATTAAAATTTAATATGTTCAAAATTCATGTCAACTACCCATCTAATACTGATATTATCCTTCTTTCTTCTCTTTGATCAATTGCCAAATTTGCCAAAAAATATGTAGTTTTATTACTTTCTCAAAAATAGTGAGAGTGATTTCAGCCTTCAAAAGCTTCCATTTTTTGCCAAATGACATTTATAATATTAGAAATCTTCCAAGATTTTTCCCTCAAGTAGGAAAAATATTGAATCACCACCTACAAGTCAACTTTAATGTCTAGGAAATGAATTCTGCATTCCAAATCCAAATTAACCCCTATTACTAAGGCTTGGGCTTTAGCCTCATTATTTGTGCCATCAAAAAGTTCAAGAGATAGATATCTAATTAAATAAACACTATAGTATTTTATTACATAACTTTCCCTTGATACTCCTATATTTCCTCTACAAGCCCCATCAAAATTTAGTTTGAACCACTTGGGTTTAGGTTAAATCCAATCTGCATCTTCTATTATTATTATTATTATTATTATTATTATTATTATTATTATTATTATTATTATTATTATTATTATCTGCCATTAACTCCTTAATGGGGGATAATAAAAAAAATTATTATGATAATTTATGTATAATATCTAATATATTAGGTGTTTGGTGTCTAAGAGATTCCTAAAATCATTATTGTATACTTAACCAACTGCAAATAATGAAAGTGTACATTAAAATACAATGGAGAAAGATGAAGCATCCGTTCAACTAATACAAGAATTGGTAACAACCACTTTATAATTGATGAATGTTGTAACATCACTAATTATCATTATGGATGAGTTAATTTATATAATAACAACATTATAATAAATATATGATAACATATAAGTGTAATTATATTTAGACTTGTAGCAAGATAAAATCAGGCTATAAAGAGATTCTAGAATAGTCATTAGATTCTAGTTTTGAGACTTCTTGCACTCTGACTAGTAATGTCGAATTGGGATGGTTATGTCAATTTTATTATCTAGGTTCAACACTAGTCTCTTGGATATTTATTCATCTTCACTATGGTGAATTTAGATATAGGTCATGTATTGTTGCTCCTTGTGAAATGGCAAAACCTTAGTTCTCCATCTTTATAGTGTCCTTCATGGAAAAATAGGTTAGTGGGCACATGGTGTCAATTTGAACCAAATACCCCATTATCATAAGACACTACCTACATATAAAATATTATAGAATATGGATTCAAACTAATTTAGTTCTCCCCTATGTGTTGGCTTGTGTTTGAATCCTAAAATATATGCAAATTAAGTATAATAGTGACCTAGCTTGTAACTTGGAAAATTAGGCTCTTAGGTTGATCCTTTAGTACTTTATACCTATACATGTGTAGTATTTATGACTAATATGGAAGTATGAATAAATAGGGAATCTTTGTTCAATTGAATGCTCTTTGGTAAGAATACTTAGTATTGTTCCTATGTTCCTAGTTGAGGAATGAATGAGGGTTGATATTGTATTTATATCAATCTCTTTGGAGTTATAAATCATATTAAATAACTAAGGTATACCATTACAACACATTTTATTTGAAAATTAGATGATTTTAGGGAACTAAACACTTGCTTTGGGATAATATAGTAGCATCAATGTTACTATTTATCCTATATGTTAGTGTCTAGAGAGTAAGAAAGTAGGTATAAGTTCAAAACATGTCAAAATAGAATATAAGTACATTTTAAGCATTTTGGGTAAGATATAAGACCTGAGACATCAACATAAGACTAGTTGAAAAAAGATATATAGGCCAAGGGGTATAAAGGTAGAGAAAATATGAGACTTATAGAAGCAATAATGGTATAGATATGAGAGCAACAACCAATGTATAAATTTTCTAAGTGTACAAAAGTGAGGTGATATATGATCATAAAATATCATCAAATTTCCCTTATTTAATACAATAATTAAATTTATAGTTTAAAGGAAAAGAATATGTACTTGGGTGTGTATGCATGCCTTGTATTTTCATGTGCCCAACTTGAGTGTTTATTTGGTGACTGGCCTGAAACAAAGAGTATGTCATAGCATAAAATCATTTCATATAATCTAGGTTGAAAGTACTTGAAATTTGTGTCAATGTAACTACCTTGCCTATTGGAATTTTTTTTTGAAAAAGATGTATCATTATAAGGCTCTAAAACTAAGATTAGGACATATATATATAAAGTATTTAAAGTGCATATATCCAAGTAGATATATATAGAGAGAGATTGGAAGGCACATGCTTGTAACATTAGAGCAAAAGTGAGTTTCCACCTAGAAGTTGAGATTAACTCAACTATGCAACCCAATGATACTTATAACTTGGTGAGGATGGATGATCAAGTATAAACTAAAAACTTGGAAAGATTGAGTGATTTTATCACTTGAACCATACTAAAAAGTGAACCAACTACTAAAGTATCCTAGATCAATAAAATTATATAAAATTTTATGGGGTATTAGTATGAAAAAGTTTGTGATATGGTAATAGTCCATAAAAGATTTGTTGAATGTACAAATAGTTTATATTTTGTAATATTAGGTACATCTTGCATAACATATACACCTTATATATGTCTCATGTTAAAATTATAATAAAAATAGTACCAATGTATAGAATTCTACCATGAATATGAATCTAAATCATATAAAAATGTGCTTTGGAAATTCAAATAACTGTGTTAAGTGTGGAGAACATGCTTCCAAATCATGAACCCAATATGTATGGGGAAATCTAAAAATTAATATAAGTGCCAATGTGGATACATACTTCCAAAACATACCCCCATTATAATTTGGAGATGCTAAATACTAAATAGGTGTGGATAACATGCTTCTCATGCATGCTTGCACTAAATCTGAGAACTATAAATGTGTGAAATACATGCCCATATGACATGCCCCTACCAAATTTTAAAATTCATATAAGTACCATGTATTGAATGAGTGTGGAGAACATGCTTCCAACGCATGCCCCCACTGAAGCTAAAAACTATGAATGTGTGGAATCCATTCCCATATGAAATCCCCCCACTAATATTCCCACCCTTTCAAGGTGAGGGAAAGATAAGAAGTGTTATTTATCTCACCTCAAAATGATGATATAATTGTATAACCTATTAATGTAACCATATAACATATATAAGAAACTTGTCTAGGTAAATATATCATTAAAGTGCATATAATTAATGTGATCATATGTACGCCTAAGATGCTTGATAAAGATCATGGTGACATATATATAGTAACACTACAAGCTCAACAAATAAATCACACACACAAGATAACTCAAAATCAAGTCAAAAGGCAATGGTCCAAGAGCAACACAAATAAGGAGCATGTTTAAATGCCACATAATCTAAGGGAAATGACTTATGTTGTAGTATAATGGATGTTTCTATTCATGAGCCTAGTCATGCACCTACCTAGCCATCTAGATCAGATTTAGGCTTGTCTTGGAAGAGGTGAAATACTTGACTTCATATGGCACTTAACATTTAACACTCAACTACACTGGTATCACTATACATAAGGCACAAGCCTTATGTTCTCACTCAAAACATAGTAGAGAAGGGACCAAGATCTATTGGGTTATTTGTGCCATGGCATAACTCTATTCTTCATGATTCTGGTTGGCATAGTGATGGTCATGTACTCATAAGTTCAAGCCTTAGGTTTCATGGGTTCAAAGGCATTCAAGTGCTTAAGGGGCAAAGTGTGATCTAGTTGAGGGATTTGGTCATAGTCTTACCATTAGGCATGGGTATTGGTTTAGGGTATAGGGTTTGAACCATACATAGCATATTTGGTGTAAAGGGAGAAATATTTATTATTGGTTACAAGTCCACCATGAATGATCCAGGGTGTAAACTCAAGGTACACATCCCACCACCTCCACTATGTTTTGCCTTTATTTTGTAGTAATTATACCATGAACTCATTTCCTAATGTTACATGATTTATAAAAGAGCCACTTATATTAAATATTTGGTCATTATCTCATGCACCCAGTTCTCAATGCTACTTAGAGTGGTTATCCACTATCTAGTTGATGCTGTTAGAGCACATAAATAACAACCATCAAAATGTTACCTTATGCCTAGTGTGAATCTATTACTTAGCACAAAATGAGGCCCAACATTACCCCATACAAAAATGTTAGTCCATCTATAGACTAACCTTCTATCGCCTTAGCTTCATAAAATTTGGCAAATTTTTGTTGTAGTAATACCTTGAAATCATCAAAGCCCTAGATCATGAGTTTTATTTCTATGATGGTGCTATCTATATTTATAGAGGCATCCTCAAGCATGAGCACATCCATTTTTCAAGTTATTTCCTAAAGGCGTCTAGCCTTTCCTTATATTTTTATACCCCACCATCTAGGATGGATCCCTACTCACTCACCTTTGTCTAGAAGGTTTATAAAAGTTCCTCTAGGTCATGTTCTTTGGTCATTAATTAGGCACTTAATGTATTCACATGTGCCATTATCTATGTGTGCTCATCACTAATGATAGTGAATGTTTGATTCATTAATGCATCATTTTATCCCTTTACCTTTTGAAGGTATGCATTGATGAGTGATGATTAGGTGGAAAAGTTACAAAATATGACATCAACATCATTTGCATGTTCCTCTAACCTTACAAAGAGGTCCTCTACCTCATCGAGAATTTTGTTGAGATCCTTTTTTAATGCTTTATAAGGGTCCTCTTCTTCTTCTTATGTTGGATTCATTTGAAGGATCATCTATTTAACTAGTGTGCACACCTTATCCAATTCCAAAAACTAAGAAGTCCAAGTACCATCCAAAAGGGATGGTTTTACCTCTTTAACACACTCAGCCAATTCCTTGAGCTTCATGGTGATGATTTATTCTTCTACTTTAAGTTAAATATATTTCCATTTGGTGGTGTTAACATTATTAACAATGTTCTTACGTGCCACTTTGAAGTCCATCTTAAGGAGAGCATTAGCTGACCTTATAGGGTTCATGTCCTGGGGGTTGACCAACTAGTAGTCATGCCCTTATTCTTGCTTCTTGATGCTCTATATTGCCTTGCTAGGTACCTAGAAATGATTTTCATTTATATAAAATTCAAGTATGAAGGACACTGATGGTGCATCAAATTTTTTGTATCTCTATATGGAATATACTCCAACATGTAAAAGTCCTCATCTACTATATATCCTTTCTACACCTTTTCTTGATAGCTTGGCTTGAATTCCTCTTACTCGATGGTCAATTTCTTCTACTCCTACACCTCTTCACTTATGATACTCTCTTCCTCAGTGACTTCTCCTTCCTCTCTTTCCTATAGGATTTCTTCTTAAAACATTTACCTTTCATTTGATACTTCTATTTATTATTTTTGTTCTTTTAATGTATTAGCATCACCTTCTTTATCCCCATGCACCCATTCAACACTAGGGCACACCTATTTTGGAGCTTTCTCTACTAGGCTGGTGTAGGCACTAGGTACCTCTATTATTTTTCCTTAATGGGTTCCATGCCTACATTAACCCTCTTCTCTTCTTGTTCCTTCTTGGCATTCTCCTTCTAGGCCTTTTAATTTCCACCTTCCTCTTCTTGATGATTTCAATTGTCTTCTCCTCTTTGGCCCTTATCTCCTCAACCTCCAATTTATCAATTTATTCTTGGGATATGCCCTTGGCCCTCATGGCCTCTTGCTTACACTGAAACTCTAGCATCATGTTGATGTGATCCTAATCCAAGCCCATGCCCTTCCATTTGTGATTTAACTCTTCTTCACTTGGTGTGCCTATTGGTTCTAATTTTCTAAGCATGGTAGTAGTAACACTTTGGAGAGCCTCCTATACTTCCAATACACTAAGTTATTCATATGTTCCTCATTCCTTCCTCATTTATTCTTTCCTCTTTTTAATCTCTCATGCCTTTTGAATTTTTGCATCACTAAGGCCAAGCTTCCACCATGATTTTTCCTACATCTCTTCTTCACTTTGAGGTGGTAGCAAAGTTTCCTCACTAGATGAGGAGTCCTCTTCAATAATAATATACACACCCTTACCTACTTCTTCCCTCTTCTCAAGTTCTTCCTACACCTTTATATCTGTAAGGGTAATAGTGGGCATCATAAATAGGAACTTTGGCTTCTTTTGTTTCTCCTTTAAGATTAGATAAGTCTTTAGTGTGAACTTTACACACTTCTTTATCAGGGCTGATGGGGATGCTTCATCACCTGAGGCAATATTTAAATTTATGTGCTCCACTATTTTTTCCAGTGTCTCCCCTTTCTTCTTCTTGAGATAATTCCTTATTTTGGTTGGTATTGGCATGCCTTCACCATCGATCCTAATGGGAGGTTCATTAGTTTGTTCAACACTAGAGCTATGTCCCTTCCTTCTAGGCTTCATCCCATAGTAGATCTTATAGGTGTAGCCAAGTACAGTCACTTCTTGAAGAGTGTATATGTTAGTGTGATCTGACTCATCCTCTTCATCCCTTATTGCCTTCCCATTTGGGTGCATGAATTAGCACCACAACCTATTTCTCTCCATATCTAGTTCCCACACTAGAATGTCCAATTATTTTGAATTGGGGATTATTTTGAATGCATCCTTGAAATATTTGGCTTAGAAAGTATGTGGATTTGTATCCATCCCAACATGTTACCATTGTTCAACAACAAGCACACTACACAAAAATATTACATAATGGTAAAGGTTGTTGTCCCATACATGTTCTTAGGGAGCTCTTGAGGAATATGACACTTGATATTACATGCCTCAATATATTTTTCACACCATCTCATCATGCATGCCTTATACTTTACATTAAAAAAATTGGGGTAAGTGAAATCTTTGAAATTTTATACTAAGGAGTCATTATGCTCTAGAAAAACCTAGAGGTTATCTTTATCCCCATCTGGTATGCAGATCTCCTCCATGACTATCAGGATGAGAATGGAGCCCCACTTGAATGTCCCCTTTATTGTGTGGCATCCTAGCATGTTCTTCACAAGCTCTTTAAAAATAAACTTGGAAATGTTTAATTTGACACCCTATACCATATGGTATGTGATGTAGAGGTACATTTTTGTTACATCAAACCAATGACCATTAAGCTAAGGTTTTGAGCTCATGAGGAATGAGGCCACCTTTGTGCTTGGGTCCTTTCAATATTTTATGGGGAAGGTGAATCCCCCCTTTTATTAACTTATTAGATTTTCCACATGCTTCATCTTTTTTTCATCGCCCATCATCTCATGGATGTCTTTCTTGATGTCTGGGAGCCTGATTATCTTTCTGATGAGTCACATTGATATGTTCATGATCTTCCCCATGAAATATATGTGGTCACCATGGATACACAATAAAATTAATTTCAATAAATCCTTAGGCTTCCCAAAACATGACAACTCATAAAACTGAGTTGTGCTAGAAACTGTTAACTTATCTTGAATGGCAACATCAGAAAGTGTCATGCCTTGTTTTGTCTTTCTCCCTATATCTATCATCTAATATAATGCCAAGTATTATGTATGGATAGAAGTGTGATGGTTTTACTCCTTTGGATAATAAATTTTCACAAATTAATTTCAATTTCCCCCACCAAAACCTTGAGGGAAACTTCATGACTTGATAGTACATCTTGGACAGCACCTTGGGGTTGACTTACATGATGTTGACCCTTTCTACTTGTGGCAATATTTTTCTTGTAGGGCCTAATTTTACTACCACATGCACCCTCTTTGGACTTTATTTTTTTGGACCTATTCCCTTATTCTTCTTTCCCATCTTAAACCTAATAGTGTTGAAGAATAAAAGGTTAAGTTTACCAAAACCTTGAAGAGTTACTAGCACTTCACAATCATAAGAATTATGACTGTACCTTTGGCTATGAGCTTTATAGTTCATTAATTGCATCCTTGGTAGAAACCCAATTTTTAAATCAATTGTTTCCTATTGAAATTCCTTTCCACCCACTTCTAAAATAATCTCACCATGAGTGCAATTACTTCAAATTCATAATTATTCACTCTAGGTGCTTGGGGGTACTTGGATTCTTGCTCTATTAGGGTTTTTGTTATTTCAAATCTCTAGTTTGCTAGTTCACTTCAGCTCTCCTAATGTCTCAAGTATGCAAAAAGTTTGTAACAAAAATAAATCATCCACGGGATGTTTTATACCTTATTTACATCTATCATCTTTAATGTAGGTGCATTAATGGCATAGTGGCACCTACATTTCTTGAGTTTCATGAAAATCCATGAAATTTATTAAAATCCTCTACCACTAACTCATTTATTATGGATCCTTATGCCTTCACCATCACCACATTCAATGTTCCTAATGATATTTTGGTGAAGTGAATTATGGTTCAAATGGTCACTTCTTGCTTAATTCTAGGTGGATGCCAGCTATCCATAATGATTCTGCTTTTGTACTTTGTTTTCTTAGTGTGACCTTCACCTTCAATATGGTAACCTAGGCATAGTGCCTCAATACACATGATTCAACCTCCTTAGTTCCACCTCTTATTTTTGAATTTATATTTCAAGCATACTTATCTATCTTGGTAGTTTCTTGTGCTTCATCTTTGCCTTGGCCTATTCTACCCCATACAAATCCCTTACACTAGTATTCCAGTGCTTGATTATTTTATTATGATTCCCTTGTCTATTATCATATGGTTCATCTTCACTGGCTTTCTTTCACATGATAAAAATTGTGCATCTTCACTTAAATCCTATTTCTACCAAGTCTAACAATCTCCTTATGAATAGAAACTTAGGTGCCTAGCCCAAGGTGCTTAAAAAGTAATTGCATTTAACTCACTTGACTGATATTATGTATAAAACCACTAAATTATTTCTCATTTGGACCTCCATAGCCCTGTAATCTATCTCTTATGCACTTGGATTTCATGTCTCTTCCTCTTGATTCTAGCGAGTTTCATGTGCCCACCACTTAGATATCTAGCCTTAGGTGACTACAAAGGCTAAACTCACCTAGTTATATTTATGTGTGAAAGGCCATATAGATGTCTACCTAGAGCTTGAATTTTTTATACAACTAGAATCAGGTGCATGGTTTTTGGTAAACTTTTATTGTCTAATGCTGACAATCTTCACACAACCAAGACTTAGGCATCTAACCTCAAGTGCTTCAAAAGTACAAGTACTCAACTCACCCAGCTAGAATTATGAGTGAAGTGTTAGCAAAATTTCCAATTATCTTCAAAGTGCTGATTCTACACTCTTTATGCTACTGCCTAAGAGAATAAAAACAAAATAAAGTGGTTTGGTTTGTGCCAAATGTTATGTTGGTCATCTCAACTCAAACTGACTAGTGACCAAAAAGTCAGTGGGATTATGGTGAAGACACCACCCTATTTTTGATATGGCTTCAACCTATTTCCATTGAAATTCCTAGGGAGCATTTTACCAGTTAGAGTGCACAACTTGCTTGTCCCTATCTCTAATATTTGGTGGATGATATAAGGACCCATCCACCTTATCTATAGTTTGTCTAAATGCTTGAAATACTTGGAGTCATAAATAAAAATGAATTTTCCTTCTATTATCACCTTATTCTTTATGTGCTTTTCATGTTATAGCTTTTGATGTGTCTTTTATATCTATTGGCTCCACTTTGCTTGGGTACATGTCTCATCAAGCATCCAAGTCTTACAACCTTATGTTTAGTGATTCTTGGTCATCTAGATGACCAGTGCTTGTGATGCATAATTATGATACCAAGAACTCCATTGGTAGGATTGCCTCAATGACAAACACTATTTTAAATGGTATACCTTTGTTTAGGTTCTTATAGGTTATGTAATGTTCCCAAAACATTACCAATAATCAATCATCCTAATCCTTACAACCCATATCACATATCTTTATGAGGCATGTTCCCAAAATTTTGTTAAATGCCTCAATTGTGCCATTTTTTTGTAGATGATAAGGGGCCATTTTATGGTGAAGTACCATATACTCAATAAATAATATGCACATTATTTCATTGATAAATGGAATGTACCTATCATTATTCAAACTAATCAGCACACATACTAGCTTATTATATTGCTCAAATGAAGTGCACAACTATGGTGGCTATGTAATATTTTGTCGGTATGGCCTCAACCCACTTGGAGAAGTAATATATGGCCATTAGGATATACCTTGCACCTATGTGTCATGTTGTGTGGGTTATCAACCCAACAAAATTAATGGCCCATTTTTTAAATGGTTATTGGGAAAGAATAGGGATGAGGGGAATCTCATCTTGATGGTTGGGCTTCCCCATGTGATGATATATATCACATGCCTTGGTAGAGTTTTTTTCATCTTGGAATAAGCTTCACCATAATAATCTTGATTGCAACACTTTTCTTTCCATTGCATCTCCATTTTAATGTCCTCATAATATGCCTTCATGTGCCTCTTACAAGATGGAGTATCTTTTTTTCTCTAAGACACATTAGCTCATCACTTCATCCATATTTATATTATATAATTCTCCACTAATGAGTTAAAAGGGGGTGATGTGAACTAATATCTATTTCTTCTCTTTATTCATCACAGTCTGTGGTGTAACTCTAGATGTTAGAAAGGCAAAAATATTTGCCAAATCCTTAGGGACATGATAGAATCAGTATAGCTATGTATTTGGAACGTCATTTTTAATAGGCACCATTGTATCAATAGAATTGATGTGGGATAAATGGTCTAGCCCCAAATTTTACTTTCTAAGCTTAACCATAATGGAGAACTAGAAATCCTAGAATAGAAATATCCATCTACATATGCACCCATGTAAAATAGGCTTGTTCATGAGGTACTTGAGTGCCTCATGATCAATGAAAAATATGAATGAGGTTACCAAAAAATATTATCTAATTTTTTATAAGGCATAGACCATGGTGAACTCTTCACTCTCTATGGTTGTATAATTTTTCTCTACTGAGGTCAACTTCCTACTGGTGAAGGAAATGGGATGATCCATTTTCCTTTCATCAGAATGCACCAAGATTTTGCTAATCATAGACCCAGAGGCATCAAAATGGAAATGAAAAGGTGTTATCTATTTGGGAAATTGTAAGATAGGTGCACTATCCAATCTGAGCTTTAATGTTTCAAAGGCCTCCTCTTACACTTTTCCCTAATAGAATGGTCCATATTTATGTAGAAGCTCTTTTAGAAGCACAACAATATTTGCATAACTCTTTATAAATTTACTATAATATCCATAGTGGCCAAGAAATTTGTGAATGTATTTCTATGTTGATGGAGTTTGTAGTTGAATGATGATGGAAATTTTCACTAGATTAATGAGCAAACCATCCTTACAGATGATGTGCCTAAGTATGGTTCTAAATGGTGTTATAAAGATGCACTTATTTAGGATAAATGATATCTAGATCTACTTATACCTTTCAAACATTAAGCATTGTTTGTCACACTGCTCCTTCATAATGCCATAGACCATCTAATCATCTAGATAGACTTGGAAGAACCTATAGATGAAATCTTTGAATGTGGTGATCACTACTCTGGATAACATGGTTGTAACATTCTTGAGTCCAAAGGGCATAACATTGTAATAAAATAACCCCATTCAATTGCAAAAGTTGTTTTAGGATTATCCTCCTCCTCAATCTAGATGTGGTGGTAGCTAGAGAACCCATCAGTGAAAGTGTAGATCTCACAACCTATGATGCCTTCCAAGACTTCATTGGTGAATAGATTTGGGAAAGGGTCATTGATGTAGGTAGTTTTGAACATTTTTTAATTGATTTAAATGTGAATGAACATATCCTTCTTGATGATTATTACCATTGGGCTCACCCACTTAGACTCTTACATAGGGTAAATGACTCTTTCATCTATCATTTCATCGATCTCTATTTTTACCTTGGCACAAAGGCTAGGATTCATTTGATAAGGGAAATTTTTGATTGGTATTCTGGCATCAATTAGCTTGATGATCATCTTTCCTAGGCATGGGTGGGTGACCATCATATCTTGATAAATCCTAGGGAAAAAATCATGGAATTCCTTTAGGAGGTCTATGATTTACACTAGCTCTACATCAGACCAATAGGTGCTTAAAATATCCATTTTTGGTTCTCTTTTTGCAATAATATCCACTTTGATGGTCTTTAGTGATGCATGGTATGGCTCATTTCTCTCCTAGTGAGAATCCTTGACTTAATAGGTTCCCTTTGTTGTCTCAATATGAAGATGAGTGGGCTCTTATTTGCTTAGGGTATTATCATCTACTTAGCACATGAACTTTCTTCTAGTTGTCAGTGTTTTCTATTATTGATCCTTCAATGTTTAATCATCTTCCTCATTGGAGTCATTGTTGAGTGTTTCTTCCTCAAAAAAGGTCAGGAGATCCAAACCTTTTTCTCTAAACATGTCCTTCAAGAATTTCTTTAAGATTATAGTGTCTTTAAACATTGCCCTTTGAATCACTTGGAATGAATTCACCAGTTCTAGGTTATATGAATAAAAAGAGAAGGTATGCATAAACCTCTCCTTAAGGACTTACCAATTGGATATCTCTTGGCACATCTAGTTGACCACATACTATACCTATTTCCATATCTTTAGAGTTTTGTAAAAGGTGTGCACCTATAGGTTCCTTGGGGTAATCATGTTGTATTCAGCCCATGTCCCCTCTCATAGGTACACATACACCATAGGGTCAAATTCATCAAAGTATATTGAGAATCTAGGTTCTCATTACTCCTAAATGTGGTGTGCATGGCTTCCTTTACCTCTAGCCAAGTTGGTAAATTATGCCTTTGCACTACCAAACATGTGATAATGCTCCTCTAGGTGTACACAAGTGTGCCCATTCTATCTGTCTCCTTAGGGATGCATGCTTCAAGGTTATTAACACACCTTTCCACTTGGTTACTTCCTTTAAATTTTGGGAGCACTATAATCTTGTATTTACTTAGGTTAGGTACCCTTTTTTCTCTCTTGTCTTATCATGGTACCCATCATTTTAGAGCATGATCAATCTATATCTAGCCAGTCCTTATGGGCATTGGTGCCTTTGCACATACCAAGTGGTAACTACAACCTTTGGCCTCATACACCTCTTCAATCCATCGATCATAAGTGATGTCAATTGTATCTAAGGCTGACTACCCATCTTCCTAAAAAAGAACTACCTAATTAGAAGGATAGATATTTTCCATGCCTTACACCATGATGTTATAAATATGGTTGATCTTATACTCTAGATCAATGCTCTCCATGTAGGGGGTCCTTGGTCACTTGAAATTGGGATTACTACCCTTTCCTTTCCATTCTCAAAGGTCAGGTGTCACTTATTAAAGTGCATATCTACATTATTAACATAGTACTAAGGCCTTCTTAGGAGTGCCAGGTAGTTATCTTATTTTGCTAACTTAATAACCTTGAAATTAGCATGGAATTCAATTCCCATAATATCTATAATGACACTGTATAAAATTCTAATTGGCTATGTTTGGGTCTTGTTGGACATGAATAGTACATGGGGAAAGGGTCTTGGGGTTGTCCTACTCATCTTCTCATATTCATTTTTTGTCAAGATATTAACCTCTACACTAGTGTCGATCAACACCTCATAGATGGACCAACCATCTATGGTGGCATTCACTAGTAATTCCTAGTAATACTATGTGTTTTGAGTATGCCTTACTTCATGTGCCTACTCCATATGTGGTGTAGCAACTTAAATTTTTTGGGGATCAATAACTTCATTTGGATTCTTCCCTGCATTCTTTAAGAGCAATTTTTTCAAAAATGGAAGCATCCCATCCATTTACAAAAGGCACAATATGTTTTTAGCTCCTATACCTCAGCTTCCTAGTTATCTTACTTTCTGTGTGAGGTAGTAGCCTAAGCTTTAAGATATCTATCCAACTAGAGTTTTCCCTAAAAATTTTATATTACACTCATGGATTATTTCAAGACATCCTTTTGATGTGATAGTTTAGGGTAGGGTGTAAATTTTGGCACAAGTTGAGTTATGTGCTTGGTGCAACTTGGTTCACCATATTATAGGTGCATCTCTTATGTTGGTGTAGTTGGTGGCTAAGTGGTGAGCCCACTTTGTGTGGTTTCCTGCACCTTAATTGGCTCTAAGAAGGATAGCTACACATTTAAAGCCCACTTTATATCTTTAGGCTTATGATTGATCATCCTTGTACCTTTATCAGCACCCATTTTACCTTGGGTCAGCTTTTTGTACAAGTTGGATCACTCTTCAACTATATGCATTCATTGACATTACCCAAATGTTTAATGCATTAGGTAGTCATGTTGATAGTGTTTAGTTGACTTGCACTTGTATCATGACCATGGTGGGACTATTCCTCCACCATGTCTTGAACTCACCCTCTAGTTCTTTTTTGGTTTACATAGCTAGTAATCTATTGACCATAACCCTCATTTCCTTGGTTCACATGACCTCTATTTATTATAGTTTCTAACTATGCAACCCTCTCTATATTCTAGTATATTTCATAAATCACTTGGTAGTTAGTTGTATTATGAGTGTAGGCATCACACAACTTACATTAGATGGTCATGTTGACCTAACTAACATGTTATAATAAGTGGTAATTTCAAACATCATACACCTTATGAAAAAATTCATATTTGAGAAGTAATGTGCACACATTCCTTCAAGGGTAGTTATTTTGATTATGACCCTCAATTTTGTAATTTGTGCACCACAACTTGATTTGATCATATTTTAATGAGCTAATGGTCAAAGTCTATAGTTGGGAGGCCATAGACATAATTTACACCTCTATGAATGGGTTGATGCCTATATCGGTACTCCCAACTACCTCAGCTCTAAGCACAACTTCAAGCACTTCTTCGGGGTTTATAAATGTTTTCATGGAGAGTGCCCTTCTAAATGTCACTAATAGTCCTCTAACAAATTATTGTGCATGATAGGAGGGATGAATGTCATAACGGAGCTTAGAGAGGACCATCTTGAACTTAACATTGTACAAGTGCACACTTTTTTATAATCCCTAGTTTATTTCCTTGAGCATGTCAATGTTCTACTATTCAAACTCAGGTATATCAAACTCATTTAGGAAGGATCCCTTCAAGGTGTCATAATCATCCATGTCTTGGTTAGGATCAAGCTTCCTATACCAAGTATGGGTGTGACTAAGAAAGGTTGTCATGAACTGAGTTTCCTTATGCTTGGATTGAATTATTCCTTGAGTGCACCATTATAACTCATACTTGAGTACATGTTCTATGACATTTTCCATGCCTCAATACTATAGCAAGTGCATGGACATATTATAGTAAATATGGGGCTAAGGAGAAGCTTATGATTGAGGCACTTGTCTTCCTAGTGATTTTCTTAACATTGGTCTTTTAATGCCTCCATCCACTATGTTAGGTTGTGGTCTCATGGTTATTATGGGTGGCACAAAATATGGCACTATACTACTAGCTAGTCATGTAAGGCCGCTTCCTATGGGATATTACCTAAGCTATACTGCTGACATTGGTTGAACTAGGATACTTTTGCTTAGGTTCCTTATAGTTGGGTTGGTGCTTCATGTTCTATAGGTATCTTCACTAACCTCTTTGTATGGGATGACTTATCAAATTATGAAGTTTTAGTCCTAATTTATGAAGTGATCAAAGTCGACATCAACAACAAGGTCAATTGTTAATATTATATTTTCCTTTGAGGAATCCAATGCATGAGATGAATCCTTAGGTTCAAAGGGGGTAGGTGTATTAGGAATATCTCCAATGGTCAAGTTCTAAGGGGACTCTAATAATTCACCCACCAATTATGGATATTATTCCAAGACTTCAAGGGTTCCTTCCTCTGGGCATGGATACCTTTCAAGAGATCATTACCTATGCCCTTCCTACTTGATATGGATACTCTTGACACTTCTAAGTTATATATCTTTTATTATTATAAGCCTCTTATTGTTATAAGCTTGTCACCTAAGCTCTTAGTTGTCAATCTGCTCATCTTCTTCCATTGTGCCTCATCTACACATCCCCTTTTTTCCCATTTCATTGCTCATATGAAAGAGGACTTTAGCCTTCCATCCTCACTATTTTGAAATCATAATCTACCATCAACTTCTTGAGTTCAGTTTTAAGTTATTTCAAAAATGTGCCTCTAGACTCACATAAGAATTGGTAGTCTACTTCTTCAGGGTAGGAGTATATCGATACCACAAACTCAATCATATAGATGTTTAACACCCCTTTCCACCATTTTTATATGGATCTAGTCCATGTGGATTATAAATTATCAAAAATATCTAGGCAATATTTCATCCATTTTAGGTTATATCCATGTTTTTGGTTCCTATGGGTCACATAAGCAACCAACTAGTGGTACACTTACTCTGGTAGTTCACAAAATAACACCTTATATAGGGCATCATAAAAGTGGTTCTAGACCCACTTCCTTGGGTTCTATCCTCTACAAGTTTTTTAACTTAGAACAAAGCTATCTTTAACTCTTTCCAACCAATGCTCAATGTTCTTGAGTGAGAGTCAAAGCATTGTCCTATTGCAACATTGCAATAACAAAATTCAATAGTCTTGACTACAGAACCAAAATGTTGTAGTAAAATGGGTGTTTCTAGTCATGGGCCTAGTCACATGCCTACCTAGCCATCCAAATTGGATCTAAGATTGTCCTATAATATGTATAGGCCTTGACTTCTTATGGCACTTATAATTTAGCACATGACTATGATAGCATCACTATACATAATGTGTAAGCCTTATTTTCTCACCTGAAGCATAGCAGAGAAGGGACTGGGATCTATTGGGTTATTTGTTCTATGGTGAAACTCTATTATTCATGGGTTTAGTTGGCACAATGATAGTCATGTGCTCATACGCACAAGCCTTATGTTTCATGGGTTCAAAGGCATTTAGGCACTTGAGGGGAAAATGGTGATCTAGATGAGGGATTTGGTCATACTCTTGTGCTCAGGTGTAGGTATTGGTTTGAGGTGAAAGGCTTCAACCATACTTAGTTGATTTGGTGTCAAGGGTGAAAGATTCATTATCGACTACAAGTCTGCCATGAATGAGCTAGGTTATAAAATTATTATGGTTCAATTCACATTTAACATAATATGATATTCAATCAATAACCATTCAAATAATTAACACATTTAGTCATTTAAATATTTACACAAAGCATTCTTCATTAAATAATTTTAATAATACATACATACATATTCCACATAGATAGAACAAGTGATCAACATAAACTAATAAAGCCCAAGCTCATAGGCGATCTTGGGCATTAAAAATGGGAGCACCAAAGTGCATCTCAAACTAAGTTCTAAACTTAATCAATCTTCTCATGATAATTCACCAGAGCTTCACTACTCTCTAGTTTGTTTCCTTCTTCAACTGAACTTGGCTTCTTTTTTTAAGCTTCAAATCATTCTAGGTTCATAGGGAATGGAACATTCCAATTTCTAAGATGGCATTAGAGGTACACATCCCACTACCTCTACTATGATTTGCCTTTATTTTGTAGTCATTGTCCAATGTGCTCACTTCCAAATATTCTATGATTCAAAAAGGAGCTACTTGTCTTAAATGGATAGTTTTTGTCATATACACTTGATTACTGATGCTTCTTGGAGTGATTAGCCACTATCTAGTTGGCACCATTAGAAGATTAAAAAAAAACCATCAATATGTTGCCTTGCACCTAGGTGTTTCTAAAGTTGATGTAGATCTATTACTTAACACAAAATGGGACACAATAGCTTAGTCAAAAGTCCACAAAAGGAAAGGATGATATATTCAAATGTCCATACAAAAAATAATGAAATATGTGAATGTTAATTAAAGCATACATAGGCATAAGGGATCAAATAAAATAAGCATATTCAAATTATTAAACAAGGGATACAATAGCAAGCTTAGACACTCAAGAAATTTCATAAATTAAAGCATTATCAAATAGCTTAAACATGTCATAGTAGTACATAGATCCAATGTGTTAGAAAAAATGTCAATTATTTAGCATCTCAAGTACCCTATTTAAGATATAATCATGGATAATAGGAATGTTTAAGTACATATGTAATCTTAAATATGACAATTTAGAGTGATCATCAAATCATATAACATGTGTGTATCAAGATCAAATAAGTGTATACTCCCAATGCCCATGACATGAGTATACAAAAATCCCAACATCTAAAATAGGAATATATCATGTATTTGTGTATGAATGCATCACACTCAAGTAGAAGTGTGACATATATCTGTATGTAGGATTAATGGAATATACCATCCATAAACATATAACTAACACATAGATGCTAAGGAGCCAATAAAACATGTAAGTTCCAAAAATGTTTGTGGATTTTTGGATGTTTTTTATTATTTTGGTATTTTTGGAAAATTTTCAAGAGGAAATATCATCCTATGATTCCATCTAATGTATGGTCATAGATATTTCCCCAGTGTGAATCTAGTGTAATACCCTTGTTAAGCTATTAAGGATCATGTATAAGTGTAATATATAACATTGTGGTATCTATGGTGCTCTACATATGTAGAATATGACTATGTGGTCATGAAACAATAGTAGGAGTAATAGGATTAGGGTTTATTGTAACTCATCATTGAATGTTTTATGGTTTATTTTCCATATCATTGATATGTACATTTTGAGGTGCTCAAGATATTTAAACATGGTTTGTAATAAAAGATTCATATTTCATTAAATCCACTATTTTTATTTGATGTAATAGTTTCTTATGTATTGGCTACCTAGTAAATGGGATTTCCTATTTCTTACCCTTTTGTAGTGAATTAGACTCTATATCCTTTATAACTATTTGTTTGGGTATAATTTTATTTTGTTTAATAGGATACTCATATGGAATTCTAGAAACTATAATTACCTAATTGGCATGAATGTATTTAACACACACATCCACTACATACAGTACTATTCTAAGAGTGTGTATCCAAGGTCTTCCAAATAATATATCATGCATACACACACATTCACTACATACAGTACTATTCTAAGAGTGTGTATGCAAGGTCTTCCAAATAATATATCAAATATGCATGTGGAAGGGATAACTTAAAAGTTAGTAACCATATGTGTGTGTATAAACTATAAAAGTAAGTCAATCTTGCCAATAATCTTTTTTTAGTTCCCTTCAAATGTTCTAATTGATCTCATAGATGGGTGTAAATCATGATGAGTATAACCCAAGTGTGTAAAGTATGTTATGGTGTAAATATTTTCACTTTCAACATTATCAATTGTAACATTGCATATAGGGTATTTATAAAGATATTTTTGAATGAATATATAATGAAGATCATAGTCATCCTTAATTTCACTATCCTCAAAGGAAATAAAATGTTTTTAAACTAAATGAGGTATATGTCACATGTAAGTAAAAATAATCCCATATATTGGGTGATGAAGGATGTGCATTATATTCCATTTGGACTTCTAATTCCTTATTAGAATGTTCTTTTAAATAATTGTTAAATATTTTATATTTATGGTGATCACCAAGTTATGACACTAATTCCTTTGGAGGATCCTCAAATATAATTTATTGGTCTTTGATGAGATATTTTATTTTGTGCTTCAAGGTAAACCATCTATTTTTATAATGGTTTGATGAAAATCAAAATAAAAATTTGCATCATATCCTTTTGGTAGAGGTCGATTCATATCAACCTCTATAAGAGGGATATAAGTTGACACTCTAGTAATTATAGGAGTAATGAAACTAGGGACTTAGGTAAATAGGAGAATTATTTCCTTGGTGTATTTGATAGGGAAATTTGATTAGGCTATTGTGAAACTATGTTAACTATGGTGTTTTTTCCTTTTTAGGCTTAGTAGGTTTTACCTTATAACTTTGTTTAATTTTTAATTTGGTACTAGATGTTAGCTGGTGTGCTTTCTACATACTTGAGATTTTTTAAAGACATAAGCTTCATTTCATGGTCCCGTACAACATGCCATAAGTCATCAAAATATTTTAACTTATTAAAAACAATAGACTCATATAAAGGATAAAGCAAACATTGCTTGAATATATCTTTCAAATCTTTGTATTCTATAAGATTGGTTATTTTGGATAGCATTGTTTTATATCTCAGGACACATTCATTGATAATTTCATTGGTTCTTTGTTTTATTTTGGAAATTTGAGCATAAGAAACCTTTTCATAAATATTAATTGAAAAATGTGCTAAAACTTGGTATGTAATAAATTTTAATGATTTCATGAATTGGAGAGGTAAATAATAAAACCACCTCAAAGTATAGTCCTTGAGGCTTCTTAGGAATAATTTGGTCAAAATTTTATCATTGGAAGCATAGTCAAGGAATGATACATAAAAGGTTTGAATATGTTGTTTAGGATCACCTTTGCCATCATAAAATGTGAACCCATGTGCAACAAAACTAGATGGAAAATGGTACAAAGAGATCTCAAGTGCAAAGGGGTTATGCAATACATTTTACAAATATATATCATGGGAGAATTTTAAATCATTGTGTTTAATATTTTTAACTATTTACCATTTTTGACCATAAGTCAAAATGGGTCAACCCCATATAGTAAAAACGTGATATATGGGCATAGTATAATGTCATAGGGTGTGTTATAGTTCACCTGATGTCATTTAATGTCTTACTAGCCTTGGTCATGGTCTAATGTAGTCTTTGTGTCATTTGATGTCATTAAGGGTTTATTTTAGAGCATTAAATGAAATTGGTTTAGTTTTCCAAGTAAAACAAGTTTTCTAAACTCCTCCTCAATGTCAAATATGTCAATACCTATTAGACATGTCAATTTCTAAAAAAACATGTAGATGATAACTAAAAAATCAAGAAAGTAAGTGGAAAAGAAGGAGTTTCAAAGGTTATAGGCCTATGAGAGAGAATGGAACATGGGATAATGTTTTGGGATGGATATTAAACTTCCTCAGATTCATTTCCACACTTTAAATTATTTTGATGTGTTAAAAATGGTCTAAAACCATTTTTCTCTTCCATCACTCCATTATGCATATCAAACTGGTTAATAGGTTTTTGGTTGGTACATCCAGTAAGATAAGTTTCAAGTCAAATGTATTTGGGGATGATATTAAAATTGGTTAGATTAAATTTCATGTTTAGATTTAAATTAATAATTCCTTATACTTTATGAACCATATTTAACAAGTTAATTGTATTTTTTTTACCTGTTGTTTCCCACACCCTATAGGCTTTGCTCTAGTTTGAGCAAGTCCATATAGCTTATGTGTTGAGTTTACTTGTATAATATTTTTACTCCCTTATCTCATTTTTACCATGATTTATTCCAAGTTTGAAGATTATTTCATGAGCAAAATAGTTTACGTTGTAGGAAGATGCCAAAAATGGAGGTTGTAATCATGTTTCAATACTTGAAAAAGGTTTGGTTCTTTGTAAGGGTATCCTATGACTATGATATTTTTTATTAATTTTTTTATGTCATTAAAAACACATTCTTTCCAATATTACTCTCTAATATCAACATCATGAAGTTTGTAATCAGCATGTGGAAACATAGTCAGCTTATTACTTATTTTCACTTGCCAACATGGCATGTGGGGTCTTGAAAATGTCCATATAATGTCATGAAGAGTTAAAGGAGTTTATATACCTTATTATAAACATTAAAAATCAATTTGGATACTCCAAATATAAAAATAAGGAAAGTTGATAGTCAATGTTATATGAAAACACATTCAACCATGAATGTGTACCATAAGTGCTCTTAATAGGATAATTACATTTAAACAAAGCATATGGATCATGTGAATCCATTAAAGATTATAATCATTAATTTTAATTTTTTGAGATATGTTTAAACATCATTGAATTTCCATGTATCATTTATACTGCATATACCTACATTTGTTGCCTTCATACAAAAGTGCACACCTACAGGTGGCCTCACAGAGATTGAAAGTGTTAGATGGTGGATGTTTAGAAAAAAATTTATGCCTTAATAATTATTGGAGAAGATGGTATGCATTTAAGGTATAGTATAAGGTCATATTCTATGCATAATTTATATTCTACCTCCACTACCTTATAAATGTTGTTGTGTGTGCCTCTACAAGCTACCAAAAGATCTAAGTATGGTCATGAATGATCTCAACATGTTTTGAGGTTCCCATGAAGGTTATGTAGGTTTTATATACCTTTTTAATCATGATAAAATCATTATATTAGTATACAAAATCAATAAATACTTTAAGAGAAGAAGACTGAGCTTTAGGAACAAAATCCCTAAAAGTCTCAAAATAGAGCCCTAGGATTTTTTGTTGATGCCAAATAACAATATTGCATCAAATTTGATCAAGTTTTGATGCATCTAATTTGTATCCCTATAATATGGTAATATCCATGGAAAAATTAATGGTTATGTAACTTGTGGAAAGCAATGTTTGGAAACCTCATAATCATGAATTTGTTCACTATGATTTTTCAGTGATGTCTATAGGGTTTTGGCTCCAAGTGACCTCTACATCCAAAGAATGGTAAGGTGAGAACCTATCACCATGATAAGTGATTATAAGTAGTTAAGTAGATTATTTATGTTTAAAATAACATCAATTAAGGTTTTAGCACTAGGTTTTATCCTACAGATGCATTTACAGGTGTGTTTTTGTTCACAAGGGCCACCTATAGTTGATTATAGGTATCTACAGTCTGATGACACAAAATTAGACATGAAAACCTAATGGTAAGGACACATAAAATTCCAAAAAAACTTAAAAAAATTATATAAGGATAAAAATATAGGTTACATAGAGTTTAAGGTGGATATCCACCTCTAAGATAGTCAATTGTAGCTGACTATGGTATGGCAATGAGCTAGAAAGTGGTGTTTTCGGTGTTAATATATCCTAAACATGAGATGAATGAATTAAAGTTACTTCCCAATGACCTTATTAACTCTAAATATATATATAGGCATTGTTTTCAAGGTTTAATCATGCACTAACACCTACAAGTGTCTCCCTCAAACATAAAACATAGTCAATATTTGTATTCAATCAAAATCAAGGTGTATGTGGAGGTGTTTGGAAAGGTTATATAATTAAGGAGGTTTGGAACACCTTCATCATGATTTCATTAGTCTTAAGAGACACTTTTATCATGAAAACAAGGGATAGAGAGGTTTATTTCAAGGTAACACAGTCTACAATCAAGACCCTGTACATAGTGGCATTCCCCACATGTCTAACTTGGGATTTTAAACATATAATGGTGTTGAGTGCATATTAAAACCTTTGTAATTGGTTAAAATGGTCCCCACCACATGATATAATCCTCCATATCATATTTTTACATAATACAATAGGGTAATTACCCTTTATTTTATCTCAAATAGAGGGTACTCCCTAAAGATACAAATCTACAAGTTTAGAGGTCAAATGCTATGAGAATGGGTTGGAATCTTGATATACATTAAAATAATATTTTTAATGTTGTATCATATAGGGGAAAACATGGAAAACCATCCATATATTCTTGAAACACAAAAGTGTGGTTCAAACTCATAAGTATGGAAGTAGACCTACTTGGTCTCAACTAGGTCTAAAGGCCAACTAGAGGGTTAACTTGACTTATAGCCTTATTTGAGCATTCAAATGAATTAAAAAATGTTCATTAAGTAATATAATATGTTTTTGAGATGTTTCCATGCAAAAAAATACATAGTAAATCCACTTTTGGCTTAAGACTATTTCCAACCTATAGGGAATAGAAGAAGGTTGAAAGACTCATTTAAAATGCTCATATCTTATTGGAGGTTTAATATGGGAGTATAAAGAGTGGAGAGATGTTAAATTAGGTATTAAACATTGTATTTATGTAATTTTTCTATAAATCCAATGTTATATATTTATGCATAAAGGATAAGGGTGAAAATGGCCTAAAACCCTCATAAACCCTTGCCAAATACATGATTGGGAAGATGAAGTAAGAGATGCATCCAGATGGAAATGAATGACAATGAAAGTTATTGAATTTTAATAAGGAATCACCATGAATGATTCTCATCAAATTGAGTCCCACCTTACTTGTATGAATAGGGTAGAAAATGGATTTCTTGACCATTTTTTATGTTGTGTAGGTATGGAGAGGTTTAAAATGATGTAATAAACTTTGAGAGAGGGATTTGGACTTGAAATAACCCCTCATGTGTATTTATTGTAGTATAATATCTCCTAATTACTTATTCAAGTGCTCCCACTTTAACTAGTCAAAATTGCCATAGTGTAAAAAAAAAGTAAGAAGGTGAAAACTCTAAGTGTGAGGAATTTTAAGGTATAACTAAGGAATATAAGGCTAGGATGAGTAATAAAAAGTTTCATTCACTTCATTTTATGGATAAAATTCAAAAATTGAAGGTAACTTTCGTGCCAAGTGTGAGGTGTGAGTGAAAGAGGATTTATTTAGATTGCAAGCAGTGATAGCTCATGTTCATAAGAATCTTGATGATTAGGGATACAACCAATTCATGGTAAATCATTTATAAAATACCTACCCATAAATCAAATCATCACATCTATCCCTAGTTAGTTTTGGTACATTCTAAAAGGGCCAAATGATTTCTATAATTTTTTGAGCAAGCAAAAGGAGTTCTATGCCACATTTTAGGAGTTTCATGACTTTGAGGGACATTTATACTATGATAAATTACATGTTATATTTCCTACTTATTTATCCTATAATTTTAACTCCTCTTAGTTTATAAGTGTTTTATGACTCTTGGACTTCTCTCTTCTCACTTCTCTCTCAAATTATATAAGTGGAAGCCATTTTGGCTATTGTAATCTAATACCACGCCATGTACAACAAAGAACTAATAGAATGACATTGTATTTTTCCTAAGAAAAATCAATATTAGTCTATTTTTGAGTTCATGAACATTTTTCTAAGTGTGAAAGTGATGTATGGTGAAGTTAGTGATAATCTTCTATCCTTTCTTTCCTTATCATTTCATGTTAATGCAAGAGTTCCTATTCTAATAGATCATATAGAGTGTATTTAGGTTTTTTGTTACTTTAAAGCATAAAAATATTCTTATAGTGTGAAATATTCATTGTGGTTCATTCACCTTATGTTATTTCATGCATATCACCTCTATATTAAAACATTGATGTTAGAGCCTTTTTAAACTTAAAAGCTAGTTTGTATGCCTTTTTATTACTAAAAGAAGTATGATGTTTATGTGTAAGTCATCTTGGTGTATCACCCCATTAGAGTAGTTTTAATTCATTTAGTTTATAGCTATTTTCCCCATAGTTAAATAGTTAGTTAGGTGATAAGAATTTCAAGATATATTTAGGAAGCTATCTCTTAAACTTAGAGGTCTACTTCTACCTATAGGTAAACCCACATACCTATAAGTATTCCCATGTTTTCAAAATATGGAATAGGATTGAACACCCTCTTCTAGGGTGAAATATCAGGTGATAATAGTAAATTTTTCCTCTTAGATATTTATAATTGAAGGAGTGATTGAATTATAGGCCCTATGGGATTTAGATTAGCAATTCGAGTAATCACCAAAGGGGATGAAAACATGTTTTGAATAATAATAGGTATTGAGATAGGTGTTTATGTTGAAACAATGGATAATTTCATGATAGATGCAATAATAGTAGTTTTAGGGAATAAATATGTAAAGACATAGTATGTATCCCACTATATGCATGTAGGTTGATTCATGGGTGTGGGCTTAATTAGAGTGCCTTCTAAATATTCCCCATAACTAAGTTATGTAACCTTAGTTTTATCTTTTTTACTTATTTCATCTCTCGTAACACACAAAAATGCATCCATTAAGCTCTTGTTATTATTGATATGAATAATCACTGCCTATTTATATTCCATTTGGAATCAAGTTTTTTTACTAATATTTTCCATTGCTTCACAAATGAAAAAATTAAAATTTTCAACAAAATACAACAATTAAGGGAAATAAAAAAACCCTAATTATCTTAGGGTTTGATATTCAAATATTGGTTCACACAAATTTTAACCCTAAAATTTTGATCTAAGGTGATCTTATCATTAAACCTAGATTTTTAGTAAATGGGTATATATAAATAAAATGGCAAAAGGGTGATAATCATATCTATAGTAGGAAAATTAGATGTTAAACTTATTTATAAGAATACACTAGATTTATTATGATGAGATAGTCTAAATATGGAAAAATATAACTATGTTATATATATATATATATATATATATATATATATATATATATATATATATATATATATATATGACAAAGAAGTGATGTACTTAGTTTATTCAGATGTTAACATAGTTTTAGATATAGAATAGGTAGAAAGTAGGCTAGAAGGATATTCTAAAATAGTCATAAAATTTTGGCTCTAAGACTTCTAGTGGTCTGGATAATAATGTCAGCTTGGGATGGTTATTTAAACACTATTATCTAGGTTAGAGGTTAGTGTCCTATACATAATACATATTGGAATATGATGTAACCATCGAGATGCTTCAAGGTTTTGCTTTAGCTTTGCTCTACTGCATTCATATCTATGTCATGGACTACCACTCCTTATGAAATGTAAAATCCCTAGTTCTCTATATTAATAGTGACCTTGGGGGAAAATGGGATGGTGGGAAAATAATGTCGATCTGACCCCAAAAAATCCATTATCAGAAACAACTACCTATATAGAGAATACTCTATAAGAGGTCCACATACTCATGTAGTTATCCCCTATGTGTTGGCTTGTGTGTGAATCATACAATATATGTAAAGGAAGTACAAAAGTGACATATCTTGTAACTTAGAAAATCAATCTCTTGGGTTTCTACTCTAGTACTTCAAACCTATAGATGTGTATTCCTTATGACTAGTATGGAAATAGGAATAAATATGGAAGATTTTTTCAATTAAATGCTCTTTGGTAATAATACTTAGTATTATCCCATGTTGTTGGGTGAGGAATGAATGAGGGTTGATATTATATTTATATTAAACCTTTTGGATTAATAACTTAGATTAAATCACTTAGGTTGATAATTAGGATATGTTTCATTTGCAAATTAGATGAATTTAGTGCAATAAATACTTGCTACAGGACATGATAGTAACATCGATGTTATTATATGTCCTAGACATTAGTATCTAGGTGGAAGGAAATTAGGTACAACTTTATAGCTTAAAGATATGGAATATAAATACATTTTAAACATTTTGGACAAGATAAAAGACTTAGGTCATCAACATAATACTATTCAAACTAAGAGATATATGCCAAGAGGCACAAAGATAAAGTAAATGTGAGACTTTTGAAAGTGAGAAAGGTATAGACCTAAGATAAACATCCAAGGTTTGATTTTTCCAAGTGTACAATATTGAGGTGATATATAATCATAAAATATCATCTACAATTAGAATTAGGTACACTGATATTGTGTTTCTCAAGTATATTACTCAGTTGGTCAATCTACTTCTTCAAGCATTTGATTTCATCATGCTTTCTATAAAAAAACCCACATCTGATCCTATATTTATTAGGATTAACATTGGAATAAGAGGTCTCATTTTTCTATTTGTAGGTGGTAGGATTTGTATCCTTCTCTTGATACTTTTTGTTTCTTTTCTTTTCTCTATTGATTGAAGCCTTATCTTTCATAACAAAAAGTAAATAGGATTTTGAGGACATAACTATGCCCATATATATCAACTTATCTTACTCTTTAATCAAGTTGGAAACAAAGGTATATAAATATGTCATTATTCCATGTTTCTCCAACAAAATGTTTTTTGGCATGGAAAGTGAACATAAATATAAAATACTCTAGATCCAATTTAGAGAGTATCGATAAAATGATTTATTCATATTTCATGTCAATTCCACATTATTTAACCTCAAAATTTGAAAGTTAGTGAAAAATATTATAGGGTGTCATAGTCATCTAGTTTCAATTTAATGAGCTCATTCTCCATGTCATGGCCTCTTAGATTATTTCTAAAGTGGTCCATGCTTGAGTAGGTTTTTGGAAAATTCTATGTGAAAGAGTAGATTGGGAGAGATGGAAAGACATAGTAGTCCACAAAATTTATCAAAATGGTTGAACCATTTTATTTTCACTTATATTTTTGAAGGTTTAGTATTATTTCCCATTATAATTTTATGTTAACCCTTAGATAGAAAAATTATTTACATTATGTATTTCCATTCATGATAATTAAAAGTTGTAAGTAGACTTATTATACTTGAATCCATAACTTAGAAGCAAAAGTTATTAAAAAATTAAGAAATGACAAAAAAAATTAAAAGTAATACATAGTACCCATTTATAAATATCAAATTGAACCCCCATAAAGTTTCAAATACAAGTACACTCATATAAACATTGGTCATAACTAAAAATACGTCTTGAGAAATATGTGTACAAGTATTAAAAAAACTAAAGGGATGCCAAGATTATTTGATAATGTGTCCAAGATTGTATAATAGTTATATATAAATAATTTGTATTGGAAACAAAAGGACCATAAATGTGTAGAGCACAAAAAAATAAGAACTTTTGAAGAAGATAACACTCAAATCTGAGTTATCGATCAAAAGTTATATCCATTTGAAAATATTGATTGCATGGAAAATTAGGTAAAAATCATGGTGGAAAATTTTCAATCAACTTCCCCAAAATAAAATTTTATGCATCTACATTCTAAATCTAGATAATGAACTTGAAAACTAATAAGAATAAGAAAATTACCAATAGGCCAAGATCTTGAAACAATACTCAAAATTGATTCATATTGATTGCTTGAATAATTACAACCCAAACCATGCTTAAATAATCCTCAACTTAGATTTAGAGTTGACATGCAAAAATTATAAAAAAAACTAATGACTAAAAATAAAACTTTTATTTTTAGCAGCTACTATTTTTAGTAAATCATGCATGCAAGTGTGTGCAACTCTAAAAATATACCAAAATATTCTAAATACTAAAATTAGCCTATAGGATAAAATTCAACTGAAGTTGACTTTTGGTTCTAAAAATATACAATTTCTAAAAATAGATAAATCCCAAAAATAAAATTCTTAAACTAAATTTTTGGACCCTATTTTTTCTGCATCATTCTCCTCTGGTTGAAAATAACTCATCTTTCATGAGTTGTCCTAATTGTATTTATACCATTTGTCTTTTTCAATCTTCTTTAGCTCCCATTCTATAATCCAAGTGTTTTCTTCTTGCTGCAATTCTTCCCATTGGACCGAATACATGTTATAATTCCTTTGCATTGTGCTCACTATCTTTATATCCAAAACCTACACTATCTTGTCCTTCTTTATCTTTGGAACATATTGCTTACAATTTACTTATTCATCTTCATCACCTTCACCATATTCTCCATGGAATTCATATAAATATGAAACATTAAATACTAGATAAATATCAAAATTATGTGGTAAACTCCCCTCATAAGCATTGTCATTGATTTTCTTCACAATTCTACATGGCCCAATTTTCTTGTACTTCAATTTATTGTATGTGCCTTTTGGAAATATTTATTTCCTCAAGTAAACCATAACCAAATCTCATTCTTAAAATACATTTGGTCTTCTTCTGACATCTACTACTACTTTATATTTCTCATTACTTTCCTACAACTTTCTTCTTACTCCTTGAAACTACTGCATATGCTCTATTTAAGCACTTTTAGTAAAATAAAAACTCAAGCTTCTTTTGAGAAAAATTTAAGCACTTTCAGGTTGGAAGTGACCAAGGGATTATTTTCCATGTGACCAGGGTCTAAGACTATTTTATTTCTAGGTTCTAGTTAGATTTTTGTAGTTTCCTTGGTGGGATGCCAATTTTGATTGCTTCTTTATGGATTTTTCTTTACTTTATTTAGCTTAGTATGTACTAGGTTATTAGATAATTTAAAATCCATTTTTAAATTATATCATTAAAAACTATTGATATTACCTAATATAGAATCCACAAAGGATAATTATATTTATCTAATGTTTTATTTAGATTTATTAAATCAACACGAAGTCTGATCTCTCCATTATTTTTTCAAATGGACACTAAATTAGCAACACATGTTGAATTTTTTATTTGGAAAATTGTTATTTTTGTAATAAATTTATATACTTATCTTTAAATGAGAGTTTACAATATGTATGTGACATGTCTTTGTCTTTTTTGAAAGTTTTTGTTCCTATTTAAGATGAATGGTGTGCATGATGACCCTTAGATAAAAAATATTTAAATCATCATAAGACCATGTTATCACATCTTTTTACTATTAAATAAATGATTTAGATTGTTCCCTTATAAATTTAGATCAACTTGAGCCTATATTAAAATATTATGGGTGTTACATTGATCCCAAATTCATGGGAGTAGACTCTCATTCACTAAAATATGACTATCTACAATTCTTGGCATGTGTGTCTAAGTCAAATATAATTTCTAATGAGACCATCCCCTTTGGATTTTTTTTTTTCATAATCCCTTTGATACTCAATTTTTTTTCATGGAAGATATATCTATTATTTTCATCAATTACTTATGATTTGAAAAATCCTATATTTTTCATGAATTAAACCATTTATGGGTCATTATCAACTACCTAAACATTTACAACATTTTCAAGATTAGAATGGCATGGGACTAATTAATTTTAATTTTATTTTAATTATGACATATTAAGAGGGTAAAAATTGTATCAAAAGTTGTTAAGGAATCAACAATTTAATTTTTCTTTCTAAAAATATTTTTTTATTTAAAGCCTCAAATAATTATATCAAGTGTCATGATATATATTTATATTTATTTATATAGGATAAATCACGATGGAATTTTCTCCTTATTTTATTGATTACCATTTCTAAGTCCCCAATCATGTGTAATAATTTCTTTCTATTATTCAACGAAAATTGAAACCTAAGAATTAGAGCCTCATACAACAAGATTGTTAGTGTAGGAAAGTTGTAGACAATTTGTAGTAAGGTAATGTTTCCCATGTGGGAAAATCATTAAAATATATGTGCAAAATCCATTTTTTAAACTACCAACATTAAAATTTAAAGTCTACAAGTTGTTTGATTTGTAATTATTATCCCTTGTTTCTAGTGGATTCAGTAGTTAGGGTATAAATACCTATGTCTAAGGAGATGATATTTACCATTTATTTTATTTCATTATATTTTTTACTCATTTGATTTATATTGGGTTACATTTATACTAATATTTTACTAACCACTCTTCTCCAAGGTAACCACATATGGAAAAATTACTAGCTATATAGAAATTGGGTATTTTGGACCAATTGTGATATAACAACATTCTATATGCCTAAGTTATATCAAACATATAAATTTCAATAATATGTTTAACCCTTAGTTTATATTATAATTACATATATACATTTATTAACTCTCCAACTAATTTTACTTAAAACTTGTTTAATTGGATAAAAATCTTATTAGACTTGATTGGTGTCAAACCTAGTTTTTGACAAATTCCTATTGGCATGACATTGGCTGCGGTTCCTAACTCAACTAAACAATTTTCCAAGTTTGTGTTAAAAATTAAAATATTAATAATACAATTATTAAATTAAACCTTGTTTTATGAATCAATACATTTTTTTGGGATTCTTTTTGTTTGTTTGGAATAAGTTTTTCAATTAGTAAATTCAGTAATAAATCACCTTATCTATAATTTGGGATAGCCCATGCACTATAATATTTTAATTAATTTTATTTATGTCCTTAATTAAATTATAAACTTATTTTTTATATGTTGTGAAATATTATATTGAAGTTACTTTTTTATTTCCTTTTGGTGGATAAATAGTAATACTTGATTTTGAATCAAGATGAGTTTCTTTGTTACTTGGTGGCATATAAGTAGATAAAGGTTGTTGTTGTATTATACTTATTAATTCATAGTTAATTATTTGGTATTGTTTAAAATAATTAACCTCATTATTATTTTGTTCTTCTTAAATGGTAAAATGGAAGGTTTCAAACATAATGATAGTGTTAGGTTAATTATATGTGTTAAGAGTTTCTAAAGTATTGTTTATGTTATAGTAGTTTGGGACCACTTATTACCATTCCATATAATTTTAGAATATTTGAAATGTGTTATAGATATATACACATTATAATTCTTCATGTTGCATTTTATTATGGACTCTAAACACTAATTAAGAAAGGCTAACTCACAAAGGTAAATTTAAATAATTTTATTTGGTGATGTCTTGGGATTGTTACTTGGTAAATTGAATGGTCGATTAAACCATTGATAATTCAAATATATTTTCATTCATTACAAAAGAGTATTTTCAACTTGATTTTAGAGATTAATATAATCATGATAATTTTTTATACCATTCATTATATAACATCCAACTCAATATATATATGATTTTTTTAGTATAAGCTAAGTATTTTTAATTATGGGGGTCAAAGCTTTGTTATGGTTTTTTTATTACATATATCATATGAATTTTGGGTAAACCTAGATTTTGGTTGGGGCATAAATTTTTCAATGGAAATGAATTCATAATAGGATTGGGATTCAACATAGGAATATTTTGGTTGTCATTTGAAATTAGGTTCAAGTCTAGAACATTCAAACTGATATTTTGAATAGCTACAAGAATATGTCCATGAGGATTCATATACCTATAATATTTAATGGCCTTAGCATAAGATATTATAAATTATTTTATGGTTGTATATCTACGTATAAATATGGAACTAATGGGATCTAAATCATTTTTATACATCTCTAGTCATAAATGAGAATTATACATGTGAAGAATTATTGAATGACTAAACATCTTATAAAATATTACATTAAACATTATTATTCACTTATTATGTTGTATTCTTATTCTAGTTAATTGTTGATATAGTAAGTCAGGATCAAAAAATTAGCCAAAATTTTCCAAGAATGTGATATAAGATTGAGTCCAATTAGTGATTGAGTTTTAAGTTAGATTTAGGAACCAATTTTATGTAGCATCTTAAAAATTAAATTGAAACAGTCTAATGAAACATCTTAATGTCCTACATTTAGGATTATCAATGGGGATTTTAATGATGTTATGAACTCTTTATAAATACATCCTATATTAGGTGTGAACTAAGGAATATATCTCTAAAGTTTTTTGGGTAAATTATGGAAATCTATAGAAATTTTAATGGTAGATAATACTAACCAAGATATGGGTCTAAATAAGTTATGATTGTAACTATTTAGTAAAATTATATAGATGCATGATATCCTAGGTAAAACTTTGTCATATCTATGCTTTTTGTGTACTTATAATGGTTGGATAAAATGTATTCCAAATTAAGAGGTTGACCTAGTTATTCTCATAGGGATATCCAAACTAGTTTTTTAAAAATGATATGAGGATTAAAAGTGATAAAAAAATAGTGTCCCTCCTTCTAGCACCAACTACTTGATATAGGTTTATGTATCCACTCCAAAATGTGATGGGTTTTTACCCTCTTATTTTAGGATCATATAATTTAACCTAGAGCATGAATTGCAATTATGCAATTTTATAAATAACCAAGTGGTAGAAATAATGGTTTAAAAAATGTCATTCCTAATATGTCTCATAAATTTACTAATGAGTGCATTATTAAACTTGAATAGGTGATGTATTTTCACCCTCACATTATAAAATCACAAAATATAACCAAGGGCACAGATTTCAAATATGTAATTTTATAGATAATGAAGTAGTTTAAATATTAATTTAAGTAACATGGTTCCAAATATGTCTCAAAAAATATCTTTTGAATGTGGTATCAAACCTTATTAATATACCAAGTTATACTAAACATGAATATTCAGAATGATGTTATTACACAAATTTTAGTCTTGATAAAACAAACATCAAATAGACAAAGAAAATTCTGAGGTAAAAACGAAGTGTTTTCAAGTAGGAGAGATAATTTATTAAATGAACTACCTTTTTAAAATTCCCTATGTGATTTATCCAATACTTTTATAATTCTACTAATTACTAAAATCTTAAAAAATACAATTGAGGCTCTAAGTATAGGTAATTGAAAACAAATTTATGTGTTATCACCATAAAAAATAATTGACTATGGGTAAATATCTAATTTATCACATTTATCTATAAAATAAATATGATAAAAACATTTTTAACCCCAAAAATAGTAAAATATGTCTAAGAACTCAAATCAATAAATTTTCAATTCACACATATGATATTTATATAATGACTAATACAAATGAATATTTCATTCCTTAATAATTTAGGAATAAAAATGATTGCAAACTTATTGAACATTCTATATTTTTTAGGGTTTCTATTGTATTGAAAAATATTCCTCCTTAAAATAGGTGAATACAAAGTGTATAAATAATCTAAAGATGGGCACTGCCACATCTAAGAATAAAGTTTACATGAAAATATAAAAGTTATATTATAAAACTAAACTAAGGATATGCCATGAAAAGAGACACAGTGATTTAAAATCAAGATAAATTTAATTATAGCTACCAATCACTAGGGCTGATCTTGAGATTTGGAAGTAGTCACTATAAAACTTTGGAAAGCTAAGGCACATTATTGATCATTTTTGTCTATCCAGGAAATGTTAATAATAGGAAACATGAACGAGGACTATATTTTACTCAATAAAAATGCATGATTTTAAATTTGAGTGTGATGAACTCATTTTACAACTATAGCTCTTTTAATATTTTATTTGGTGTAATTAACTAGGTTTATAACTTTATTGCTGCTTCCCCTATTCTCTTCTAAAACCCTTTTCTTAAAACTTTTCATGAAAATTACCAAGTAATGAAATATTTATTAGGTATAAACTTATTATTTGGAGAAAAATTGTTGAAGAGATATCATCTTCCCTAAATAGATCCAAAATATTTAATGTTGAGTCATCAATTGCATTTATCACAAAACTCATATCATCATGCCATTATTGAATATAAGTTTGCATGTGTATATCAAAACATTATAAAAAACTAATATATAATAAATTCATCATGTTATATGTAAAAATATCCCCTTCTTGATCACCTTAGCTAGATTTCCAAGTTTTTCCTCCATCTTAGTGATTTTATCTATCACTTCTAGCCTGAGTGGACTATGACATTATCAGATATTTCACTATTTTTTGTGCTAATATTATTGTTTATGAGTTATAACATGGTTTAACTACAAATAATTTATCAAATTCATGTTTAGTAATTTAGTTATAGTTTTATTTCATTATCTAATTATATTATTTCAGTATGATTTCATGATTATTTTTATATGTCGATTGTAACTAATAACTGATAGATGATCAAGGTCTACACCTATAAAGACCATGTGAATTTAATACTCATATCATATTATTTTAACCGTTTAGGACTTATCTCAATGAAAATCCTATGTTTCTAATCTAGAATGAAAATTGGAAATGATTGATTTAATTAAACGTTCCAAAAATAGTAAGTGATAAGAGAAAAGGTATTTATCTAAAAATAAATAGACTTCTACATGGATCAAGGAACTGGAATAGGCTAGAAAGATAGGTAGACACCTTTCATCTTCTAATTATTTATTGAAATTTGGCCTTGAATAATAGCACCCATATTAGGACAATAGAAACATGTGGTGTTAATGTCCAATTCTAACACTAATGTCCTTATACGGACTGTTTGAAACTTTTAGGGAAATCACATGAAGTTATGGAGGGTTTTTAAGTGGTTTTGTGTCATTCGAGGGTTCACCTTTGCCATTATTTTAGCTAAATCTCTTATAAACCCCTAATGAACACTTAACACATGAAACAATAACTAGATCAAATGCAAAAATGAAATGAAAAATTAGGTTATGGGATATTACAATCACATAGATAAAAACCCCTGTTGTTATGGTGATTGCCTACATTAATCCCAATACTAGAGGGTGTTATGCCTAATTTTCACACCCCTAATTTTTTTGGAATTAATATGTATTATTCATACTCTACCATAGTGATGACCCAGTCATAAAATTTATAACTACAATCAGGGACCCTAAGTTAGTTAGTGTTATTTATGAATATTCATGATTTCAATTTGATAATTTGGTAATTATCCTATTTATGAATTCATGGTTGCATTATAGTGGTTTTGAAAAGCATCTATGGATTAATGAATAAAATTGGAATATTTATATGATCAAATGAATGCTTCAGTTTTAATTGCAGATAGATGGATAGTTAAATTATAGAATTTCAAAAATTAAAGTTTCAGTTTGAACAAAATATCGATTATCATCTTGGGATATTATTGATCACCAAAGTGTTATAATATTCATATTATTAAAGGTTTTAATTTTCCTCTAATGCAAAAATAATGATATTATTTAATTGTATATATAAGTGGAATTTGATATTAACTTTTAAACCTAAGTTATTTCTAAAGGATATCAAGGCATACTTAGGGGTTCTAAGTTTTAAATCTAAAAACACAATTATATTCTAAGTGTTTCTAAGACAAGATGATGAACATTAAAAAAAATATAAATGTCATGAAAGAGATTATTCATGCGAATGTCTTATAAATTACGGTCCTCAAGATTTGATCAAAGTGATTTATTTTGAAACTTTATTAATGTTTCAATATAATAAGATTCTAACCTAAAGTCATTTATACTAAAGTTTTGAATGATATCACTAAGCTCATCAAACCATGGTGAATTTTAAATCTTAATGCTTTGATGTTTTCAAAAGGTAAGAATTGGACTATTTTCAAGGCATATTCAATGATTTATTATCACTCTCATTGGCATAATGAATTATCATCCAGTTGGCAAAGCATTTTATCCAAGGTATATTTGAAGGATTTTGGTGATCTTGAGAAGCTAATGCCAAACACACATGCCTCAAAAGGTAGAAGTTGATATGAGGATAGTAAGAAGGTTAGTAATATCTAAATTTGATCATGTTGATAATTTGTTTAGCTAAATAGATAATTAATTTCTTGATTAACGAGATATAATTGGAATTAAACACATCATTGAGGTAGTTATGATAGGGAGTTGGCATTAAAAATAGTTTTTAAATTTTTTGTGAGCATTCTTGAAGCTTAGCCATGGAAGCGAAGCCCTGGTAATTTGGATTTATGAGTTACAGGTAAAGGCTTTGGGTAGAAAGGTAGAAAAGAAGCATTTGAAAGTATATCACAAATGAGATAAATAAATTTTTTACTCAGTTAATATTTTGAATAAATTTTCTATTGCATGAAAGGAAAATTGTTTTAGTTTAAATGTTAATAATATTTGAGGAATCTCTTAGTTTGAATTTGTGCATGAATATTTTAAGGAGTGAATGATATTGTAGTCTTGAATATCCTTATTATATGCATAAATATTGGCAAAGACCAGTTATGGTGCTTCAAAATAAGTCATTTCAAGTTTTAGAAGTTTCATTAATTTTCTTTTTTCAGATGAAACGATAGGTTTGCATGTTTTCATTTTATAAAATTGAAGAAAAATTGTGGTATGGTCTATCATTAAAGGTATTTTAGAGATCATAAATTTATATATCATCATTTATTACGAGTTTAAAGAGAAAATATTGCCTATTTATTTCCTTTGAAAAGATAATGTGATGAATTCAAAAATTATGGAAGTTGCCTTGGTTTGCCTATCACTTTTTAGGGTTTAATAAGGATGAAATATTTGGAAATGTTCTAATTTTTCTAATAAAGAAGAGAAATAAATAATTTATTTCTTAGTAACATGAGTAGAGCTTTAAGGCATAGGTTATTGTTCAAGTTCATTTTATGTTGAAAGATTCAATTTTGATAGTTTGTGCAAGTTTTGGTTGATAAATGTGTGTGTGTGTGTGTGTGTGTGTGTGTGTGAATTTATATTCACAGTGAAAACAAAATTTAAAAAATATGGTAGAATTTGTGGAGCAAAATTATGAAGAATTTAATTTTATTCAACCATTATAATTTTTTTAGTTCATTCAAGATGTTAAACCATGATAGTAAAGGAGAGTTTAGCAATGGGTTTTCATTTTATTTTGAAAATTTATTAAATTCATTTTTTTGTACAAAATTTTCAAACTGATCACTTAAAAAAATTATGATGTTAAATTTGATGGCCAAATGACCATCATCACAAACTAGAAATTATGCAGTTTGACAGCCATTTGAATGTCCAATTTAATCTAATTAGAAAACATAGTAAAATAGTAATTTTCATCAAATTTAAAGTTGTTTCATGGAAATTTTGGGGTCATATTTCACGTCATATAGTTGAAATATTTTTACTATCAAGGTATTTTGCAAAAATAATTATTTTCAGAAGCATGGTATTACACATGGAATAAAAAAGCATTAAAGCATTTTTAGATATTTGATAAATTGTTTAGTAGTAAATTAATTATATACATATTAAATTAACTATATATATTAAATTAAAAATAAAAATAGAATTAATGTAAAAATGGGTTTCATTTAATATGATGTGTTATTTGATTATTTATTGATTAATTGATATTCTAAATATTTCTAGTTGACTAAAAAGGGTCCCCACCTGTTAGGATTACCTAGTATAAATTCAAATATTTGATCTCTTAAGACTTTTTAAAGTCTTAAATAACTTTTAAATTTTTAACCATCAAATTAATTAACTTTTAAAATTAATTAATAAAGTTGACAAATAACTTACTAAAGTTAGTTATAACTTTTTTTTCAACCAACTTTGGAGATTTAAAAGGAGATCAAGGATTTATTTGAAAGGGGAGAAACAACACAACTACTGAATACTTATGAATTTTTGAATTTAATAATTTATCTATCTCTTTTATATGTAATTTCTTTGAGATAGCATGACTTTTACAAATAGACCAATGGTACTTTCTCTGATGGTTGAGTATACTACTTAGATAATGCAGATATATCAAGTTTTATATTGTCATTTATAACTAATTATCTAAATATTGTCAAGTTTAATATCTGTTGATGTTTATATATTGTAGTCCTATGTGCTAAATTTGAATATTCAACCTGAATAATGATGAAAACATAACTTTTTATGACAGACTGTTGATCTAATTGATTGTAAAAGTTATCTTTTGAAGATATTTTGTATGAAAGATGTTGGTTTTCTCAATAAAATCTATCTTCTTTCTAAGATGACTCTCCTTTGAGACTCTCAAATTTTTTATTTTATTATGTATTTTATTTATTTGCATTTGATTTCTAGTTTAGTTTTTGTTAACTTTATTTTACTTTCTTTGGTAGTTTTTTGTTTATTTCTGATTTCTTTCTTTAGTTTGTATTAGTGTTAGTATTAGATCATTTTATTAGTTTAGATAGTATTAAATTATTTTATTTTCCTAGTTTAGTTTAGATTTATTTATTTTAAATTTCTTAATTAGTTGTTAGATGTTGTTAGTTGTTTAGAGTTTGTCTACCTTCTTGGTTGTCATCAATTACTATTCATCTTTCTATTGTGAGCATGAACATAAGATACACTTTTCAGCAATATAATTTTATATCCTTTAAGAGATCATATAATTCATATATTTTACTCTATTAGATAGGTCAAATAACAATTTATAATAGATTTGAATATTGAAGGAATAATTAACTTCTTATATAAAAGCATTACTTTAAGTAATCTTCCTGGCCTTGTTGATTTTCATGTTATGTTTGATCGATTTAATAAATGTTTGTATACTTGATTTAGATTTACTATTAAATATATTAAATCCATAAAACTTTTAAAACCCCTTTTTTCACACCTTAAGACTGATTTTCAGCCATAGGTCCCTTACAATTAAATTAGTACAATTCCATCTTGACCTTCAAGATAGGAAAATGGGTTGATTCATTGGTGTGAAATTTTTCACCATCAACAAGGGGCTCAGATCACATGTAGTTCTCCCTTAATTAGTGTGCACCATAAAATTTTATGGTGTGATATAATTATTTTTTATTATGCCCTTATTTGATCAAGCATGCAATGTCTAGATGTGATGATTGAGTAGTATGTAGAGTAGTGAGTTGTACTATTGATTGATGTTATGTAATTATGTGCCAAAATAGTAAGTGTTAGATTTAAAATGAATTTTGAGTATATTTATAAAGAAATAACTTTTATTTTAATATAAGACCTTGCTCATTAGCTAATAATTCATAAAAGAGGGATAAAAAAATATAAGATAAGTCTCACAGAAGGGTTAGGAATAAAACGTAAGAGAAAAGTCCAATAATACACTAGATCCATAATTGGACACTAGTGCAATGTGGTGATACTATCCTAAAAGTGGTGATAACTTCCTAAGGCTTAAAGTAGATCTAAAACTAGGAAAGACAAAGTAGGGGTCCCTATGATTGGGAAGAGATTATATATGACCACTAGGGTGTTACAAAATAAGTTATGATAAATATCAAAAGACTCAAAATGACCATGAAAATAGGACTATAATCATCACTAAGACCATCATGTGAAAAATCACCAGAATGCATAGTACATGTGGTTTATTAACCAAATTAGGGTATTTACACATATAGTAAATGAAAATGAAAAGGTAATTATGCAAGATCAACTATGTCCACCAAGTCATCATGTTTTCAATATTGTGATGTTAATGTACTATGTTTGTTATTGCATGAGTAATTTATATGGTTTATAAGGAACCATCATTGGCACGTGGCCAATTGTGTTGCTGCAAAGTGGTAATGTTTTTAATTTATGAGATCTTGAATCCTATTGCTTTACTATAGATAAATTATAATAGTTTTTAAATCCTCTTTAGAAGGTAGTCAAGTGAAATTTAAAATTTGTTTAAGCCACTAAAGTGAGCCATATATGGGACTATTTTTGGTTTATAAAGGTTTGAAACATAATGTATGTTAAGACCCATGATGGGGTCATGGTAATTGATTAACGTGATTTTTTTCATTTTGTGGAGCATATTTAATCATATTTTAATGATTATGGTTTTCAAACTATGGATTGTCAAATAGATGTTATTATAGTTGCACCATCATTTTTATTTGTCAACTACTAAAAGTTTGAGGGGAACCTGGGTTCCATGACACACCATGATTAGGTAACCATTGCATTAAATGAAATGGTTATTTTTTGGAACCCTAATGGAATTTATTGGATATGGTGGCAAAATGGAGTGGAAAATGGAAAATGGAGAATGGAAATGAAAATGGAAAAGAGGATACTATTGTTAGAAAGGGCACGAGAGAGAGAAAAATATAAAAAAGAGGTGGGAAGAAACTTTCAATTCTTTTTTTATAAATTAAGTTTCAAAACTTTTTAGCTTGCTCAATAATTTTTAATGCTACAGTGATTAAGATTTCTCTTTTCATTTCCATTTTAATTTTTAATAAAATGACGCTAAAATGTGTTGTGGTTTCAAAAGTTTGTGTGAACAAAGGGCTCTAGCCATTCTATATTTGTAAAGGTTGAAACCATAACACATTACTACAAGTGTCCATTGGTAGAATTAAATTATTAGGTTATTAGCCTAATGTTGAATAATGGAGTATGGAAGTTATTTTCACTATTTTGGAATAATCTCTTGCTTATCTTTCCCACAAATGGATTATAAATAATAAATGATCTTAGCCATGAATACAATTGGTTTTTAGTGGAACTGTGTTTATGAATTCTATTATAGGTTTTGATTGGTTTTTTAATTATGTGTGATCCTATTTTGGTGGACTTGATATCACTCATTCCTTTCTTGTTTCATTTTCTTTTATGTTTTTTAGATGTCTTTTGAGTGTTTCTTTGTAGCCCCAAATGGATGGTTGGGACGGGTAGGTATTTTTAGCACCTCATGGATGGGCTCATTTGTATCATTTGATTAATTCATTGATATTGATTCCAAAAATTTAAATAAGAGATAAGTTCATTGATATGAAAAAATTAGTACTATTGATTCATGCCAATGACTTGATACACATGGAAAATTAACTTGTATGGCTAGAACTACAAAAATTATTGTATTAGTGATTTTGTTGACTATGTAACACTATTATTTGTAATGTATGGATGTGAAATAATTTTTTGTATATTATTAGATTCCATTAGATAGTTTATCTTAAATGTTTAATATTGATCACATCATTAACATTAATGGTTATGATACATATACCTTATTATTCAATATGTTATTCATATTTTGAATGTTTTCGACACAATCATGTTTCATGGAAAAACATGGCTGAAATAAATGAATATACTTATTATATTATTGTGCATGACCTATGCATTGAAATGTTTATATTTAGGATTTACGTTTTTTAGAATGTATGTTTTTGAACTTTGCATTGCTGGAAATCTTATTGCAATCTTGTTTAGTATATAATATGTTTTTTATACTATATATTATTGTAGATGATAGTAAAGTTGAATTACTTATTTAACTATAGGTTAAATTATGGTTTTTCATTGGAATGAATTGATGTTTATTTGAACATGAAGGGATAAATAGTATAAGTAACAAACAAGGTCTATTTATATTTGATGGACATAACATAATAGTGCTTTACTTGGTTTAGGATAAGTTGTAAGCTTAGTCAGTAGTGATTTGGTTTGGGTTTATTTCTAATTTCATCATTGATTGATGGATCAATTGAATCTATATGCACATTTACTTAAATATGTTGTTTTTAGATCTTTAATTTTTTTATTAAGTATTATTATGTAATTTTAGCATGCATTTATAAATTATAATTACATATTAAACACCAATGGAAGTTATGATGTATTAGAATGTGAATTTTATAACATATTTCATACCTTATAGCTAATGCGTGGTAAATTTATGATGATTTGGTCAATTCAAAATCTGGTTTATGAATAGTTTTTAGTTGTTGGAAAATTGAATCAAAAACCTATTTACCATTTTTTTATGATAAGCCTAAAAATAGTGGCAAGTTAGCAATTTACACTAATGACTCAGCTTAAAAATATTCGATGGGTGAATTTTAATATTGAAATTGATTCAATTACCTTATTTAATTTCAATCCATTAAATAAAGTGTCATTTTACATTGAGATTTAATAAGTGTAATTAAAATTTATTTTCATTTTTGGTGAACTAATTGAATGTTTTAAGTATAACAAGATAAATGTGGTAAGGTATTCAATGATTAGCGGGAGGTCAAAGGGTTAAAATCTATTTAACTAGTAAAATTTTCTACGACCATGAGTGGTTTAATTATTTTTATTACATGCCTTAGTTTCTTTAGGAAATCCTTAAATTCCTTCAAGAGATGGGATTTCTTACCAAGTTTTAAATGTGATCTCATTAAGTTTGATAAGAAGAGAGTAAAACCCCCTTTCCTAATCAACTAAAATATTAATGGTTTTCATTAGTTTATGTATTGGTATTCTTGACTTTATTTATGGATAACACACTTACTAAAGCAGTTAATGTTTGTTCATAAAGCATGTGGTAACTTGTATAAGCCTAATGTTTATTAAAAGGGGTCAAACAAGACTATTTTATTTTATAATGAGAGGTTACCTTATAGTTGAGGCGTGAACCCTTATGAGTTATGTTTATTCTTTAATAAATCTTTTTTATAAACTTAGTGTTAATAATACACCTTGTGAATATGTGTGGATGTTTGATTATGCTCTTATTATTTCAATTTATTAAGTGAATTAAATATTTGTATAAGATTTAAATATTATTTCATGGTAACATATTATTCTTCTAATTAATTTTATGTGCTCAATTAACTTTCTGTAAAATATTTAGGGGGATCAAAAAAGTGTTAAAAATGATACAATTTATTGGAAACAATAAACAATGTTATACTATTATGTCTCTAAATAATCATGATAATGTTTAGTCTTATTTGTAAGTAGATGTTGACTACTATACACATTGATTCTTGTCAATTATACGTGAATATCACATTGCAATGGTCCATCAACCACGTGCATAGTAGGTGAAATTATTGTTAAAGCCTTTGACACAAGGAGTTGATTTTTGGAATTTAGAATTCACAACCCTAGAAACTTTTTAAAAAGTAGTTGGGTTTTGGGGTTCATGATAGTGGTATCAAATCCTAGTTCTTACATTAGGGATCTTTAGGAAGCATGTGGATTAAAAAAAATTGGTGTTTCCAAAGATGGTGAGGACACGAGACAACACATGTAATGATAATAATAGTTTTTACAATGGTAATATTAGAAAAAATGTGGATATCAATAATGTTGATCATCACATTGATAGTCATGATATCAATATGAATGTTACAAATAATGACATCAGAGATAATAATGGAAATATACATGTTGAATATAATCATGTTAGAATTAATAATAATTTAAAATGAAATTTTGGGTAGAATTTTCTAGTGAATATTATTATATATATATGTTTCATAACATCCTGGTGAAAATGCAAGCCTATGGCCAAAGATTGGAAAACCTAAATGATGTACAAGAAGGAAATGAGAAGTAAGGGGTACTAATGGAATAGAATATTAGGCAAAATTATGGTGAATCCCATAATTAAATAACTTAATAAACTCTCTCCACCTACTTATTATGGTGAAGAAACCAACGATGATATAGAAGCTTGTCTAGTAAATTTCAAAACATATTTTAGTGTGTATATTATTGGTTCTAACATTAAGACCCATATAAGAGCTTACCAGTTGGTAGGTGATGCAACCTTATGATGGATAAAATTAAGTGATCTCAAGTTTTATGATCCCATGAATATCTCTTGGGATAATTTCAAGAAAAGTTACTTGAATAAGAACTATAAAGAGCAAAATTATTGAATTTTAGCTACTAAAACAAGGAACAATGATTGTTCTCAAATATGAGAATAAATTCTTTAGTCTCTTATGTATTTGGAAATAAATTAATCAAATTTAAAAAAATTAAATCTAGGCTTCCATGAGGTGTTAATAAATTAGATTAACATAACAAATAATTTCAATTTGGTTGTTTTCATTGAATCTACACATCATGTAGAAGAGAAGAAAAAGTCTTACATGGAGTCAAAATAGGAATATGAGATGAACAAGATAATGCCTATGATTAAGGATTAAATTCCTAAAAAAACAAGAAATTTAATCAATTGTATCATAATAAAGGTGTTTATAGGTACAAAAATAATTCTAGAAAACTACATAACCCTAATATAGGTTTTAAGCCTCAAACTTTTGTAAGACAACTTGATGTAAATAAAAATTATAAGAAAATAAAATCTAGTGGTTATTCAATTGGATCAAATTATGTTTCATTTACTACATGAATATCCATATAATGATAAGGAATGTGGTGATAATAAATACAAAAAATATTTCCCTCAATTAAAGGGTAATCATCATGTAAATCACTGAGTTTATGTTGTTTTGGACAATATGAATGTTGATTTTTAGATAACACATCAAAAATAAAGGTGTAATTTCTATTTTTTCATTGGATATATTCATTGATTATATATATATAAATATTTTAATCTCCCCTTTATTTGCTACTAAGTTCAAAGAAAAAATATCAGAGCTGAGAGAAGGATGGGAGATTGAGTTTAGCTCTGGCAAGAGGGTGATTATTCTAAAATGTTTGGAAAAAGTTGAATTAGATTTGGGAGTCTTTAAGGCTTGGGAAAATATATTTTTAGTGTTTATTAGGTCTTATGACATAATTTTGGGTATGTATTGGTTATAACAACATCAAAAAAATCTTGATTATTTAAAAAACAAGGTGAAATGCCTTGATGATTGGGGTAACTTGGTGGAACTCCAAGGCATAATGAAGCTTGTGGCTAAAAAATTATATCAACATTGTATCTAAAAAGAGCTACTAGAAAATGTTGAAAATTTAATATGTGTAATTAAATGAGATCTCTAAGGATAAGGATCCCATCCTATGAGATTACCTTATGTCAAGGGATTTAAAGGATGTATTACTTGAATAAATTCTAGGTTTGCCTCCTCAGATGGAGTTTAATTTATGTATTGACATAGTACCCATTTAAGCACCAGAATCTAAAGATCTATATAGGATTAATGTGGCTAAACTGAGGGAACTCAAAATTTAGATGTAAGAGCTACTATAAAATTGGATGATTATCTGAAGTGTCTCTCTTTGAGGATCCCTTATTATCTTTAATAATAATAAATATGGAACCTTGAGGTTTTACATCAATTAATAAGTTCTCAACAAGTTCACTATAAAGATTAAGTACCCCATTCCCATAATTAATGATCTCTTTGATCAAATGAAAGGGGATATGGTGTTAATTTAATATTGATCTTTGATCAAGGTATCACCAACTTTGTATCAAGGATGAGGATGCATATAAGACAAACTTTATAACAAGGTATGGTCATTATGAGTTCACAGTGATGCCATTTAGTTTAGTTAATGCCCCTAATACCTTTATGAATTTGATGAATAGATTTTTAAAGGATTTTTTTGATCATGTTTTGATTATGTTCATGGATGAAATTCTAGTTTATTCCAAGAATGATAATGACCGTGAATAATACTTTCACTTAGTATTTCAAAGCCTAAGTCAATATAATATGTTTGAGAAACTTTTTAAGAGCTCATTTTCCAATGTAAGATTCATTAATTGGGACACATCATCTTTAGGGTAGGTATTTTATTGGACCATGTAAAAAATAAATCCATTATACAGTGGCCAAATCCCTTAAGAATTTACATAAAGTGTGTATCTTCATGATTTTATGAAGATACTATAGAAGGTTTGTTGAATTTTTTCTAGAATTGATAACCCTATCACTTCATTCAAGGATAAACAGAAAACATTTATGTGGTCTTATTAATGTAATAATCCTATTGAATTTAAAAGAGCTTCTAACTTAAATTCTAATCCTTATTATACTAGATCCTAATGGTAATTTTAAGATCTAGGCAGACATTTGTAAGGGAGGCACTAGAGATATTTTGACCCAATATGGTAATGCATATGATTCATGCAAGCTCAAGGTCCATGATCAGATATATCTAAATTGTGACTTATAATTGGTTAATTTGGTGCATTTTATTAATAATTTGAAAATTTTCCTACTTTGGAAGCACTTTAAAGTGATTTTTTATCATTGCATTCTTGTGAATCTATTTTCCCAAGATGACTTAAATGCTAGGTAGTGTAGATGGTTGGAATTCATTATCATCTTGGATACTGATATTCCATATACCAAAGGTAAGGAATTGGATAATGAACTCATTTTAATGACATATTTTGTTGTTATATAAATATTGAGATCAAATTTTTATAGTGTTAATCTAGAACAATAGTTAATAGACCCTTAATATATAAACACTATTGTCAATCTAACCAATGCCACTATGGCAAAGGTTATGAAATTTATTATTTGGAATTATATGGAATTATAAGGTAAAAAGGTAGATTTTTTTTTTTTATTATGAAAATATGAGGGAGAAAATATGTCACATGAGTTGAAAATATTTTATTTTTGGTATGGTTTGAATAAATAGGTTGTTTTTATGGAAAAATGTCTAGAGTGTTATCATGTTAAAGTTGAACATTACCATCTAAGAGGCCTATTGTATACCCATAATGTTTCATAAGTAAAATGGGTTATAATATCCATGTATTTTATCTCTGTACTAACCAAATCTTGAGGTAGACATGATATAATCCTAGTGGTGATTGATAAATTCAGCAAATTTTTCCATTTCATTGTTATAAATATTACTGGTGATGACCCTATAATTGTCAAAAAAATTAATAATGTTGTTCACCTTCATGGTGTTCTCAAAGTCATTATATCTGATAGATTAAATTTGTTTACTTATTATATTTGGTAAACTTTAATGTTTGCCTTTAGGGCAAAACTAAACTTTAGTTCAACATACCATCCTGAAATAGATGGCTAAACAAAAAGGCTAAATTATGTAGTTAAATACATTTTGAGAGTGTATGTAATGGATCAACAATATAAATGGGAATACTAAATCCTTTAGTTTAATTGGAATAAAACAACACCTACCATTCTATTATAAAATGTCACCATTGGAATCCTTGTATGGGTGAAGGTGTAGGACTCCCTTTGGTTGGGATGGTTTGGAAATTCAGGTCATTATGGATTCAAAAACTCTTCATGATTATGATGAGAAAATGGATATTATTAATCAAAGAATAAATGTTTCCTATGACAAGAAAAATAGATGTTGATCTAAAAATATCATGAATATCATTTGAATTTCATGATAAATTTTTACTATGAGATAAACCTCAAAAGAGATCGACAAATTTTGGTAAGGCATCAAAAACTGGCTCCACAATATGTTGGCCATTTTGACTTAGTATAGAATATTAGCCATGCTGCCTAATATATAGATCATCCTCTCTTTCTCTCTAAAAAATACTTGATTTGTTTCATGTGTAATTATTGTATAAATATGTTTCTAATCCCTCCCATGTTTTAGATTAGAATAATCGCTAGGTAGCATAGAAGGAGATGATTTATTTGGACCTCATCAAAATCTGAGCCCATTATAGTGTTGATATGTCAAAAATAAAATTAATGCAAGTTTTGGTCCAATGGGATCATCTAAGTGAGATTAGTGACACTTGGAAATATTAAATCCTTTTCAGATAGCATTACCCTCACATTTTTGTGTAGGCCTTAGGAATGGTGCCTCTTTTAGGGGTGAACATCACAACCAACCCACGTAGATTGTGATCTTACTAGTTATTTCATTATTTTATATGATAATGTTACTATTTATAAGTTGGAAAATGGTTTAACTTTAACTACATTACCAAATTAATGTTTAGTAATTCAGTTTTGGTTTTATATCATTACATGGTTATATTATTTCAATATGATTTCATGATTATTTTTATATGTCATTACTCTATGATTGTAGGTAATGACTAGTGGATGAGCTAGTTATAATATTTAAATTACCACTCAATTGGCATACCCATTTAATACTGGTAAATTAAAATTAAAATTTAATTTTAAAAAATCAGTTATGTCCACCAATTCCTCATGTTTTCAGTATTATGATTTTAGTATACTATGTTTATTGTTTCTTAAGGAATTGATATGTTTGTTAAGAATCCATCATTGGAATGTGCCCAATTTTGATGCTTTAAAGTGATAATTTTGTTAAGTTGTGAGGTGTTTTCATCTATTAATTTACATATCAATTTTAACATGGTTTTGAAAGCCTCTTTGGAAGGAAGACAAGTGCAATTAAATTTTGGACATTATATTTGTGAAAAGTATGAAATCCTAACATATGACTATAAGTGTCTATTGCTAGAGTTAAAATTTTGGGTTATTGGCCAAATTTTGAATAATGGAGTGCGTAATTTTTTCACTATTATGGAATGATCTCTTACTTATCTCTCCCATAGATGGCATATAGATAGCTAATGATATCAACCACAAATGTAATTAATTTTTGGTGTATTAATGTTTATGAATTATGTTGTGGGTTTTTATTAGTTTTGTAAATGTGTGTGAGCCTATTTTGGTGGACTTTATCTCACTCTTTCCTTTCTTGTTTCATTTTATTTTATGTTTTGTGTATGTCTTTTGAGTGTTTCCTTACATCCCAAGACTGATGGTTGGGTTAGTAGGTATTTCTATTACATCATAGATGGGATCATATGTATAATTTTATTTATTCACTCATCTCAATTCCAAAAAGGATAGAAGAGATAAATTTATGAATATGATAGTATTTAGTTTCATTTATTCATGCCAATGATTGTTGAGACACGTGGAAAAATAACATGTATGGATAGAAGTGCCAAAACTATTGTATTAGTGATTATGTTGATTGTGTAACATTATCATTTGTAATGTATGGATGTGATTTTTTTTTCTTATACTATTGGATTAAATTATAAGTTTTTTATTAAATGGTTAATATTTATTAAATCATTAACATTGAAAATTATACTAAATTTTTTGTCTTATTCTATATGTTATTCATATTTTGAATTTTTTTGAATGATTTCAACACAATATTGTTTCGAGGAAAATCATGGTTGAAATAAATTCATCCACTTATTATATGGTTTTACATGTCCTGTGCATTGATGTGTTTATATTTGGGATTATTTTTTTATTATGGATGTTTTTGGACTATGCATTACTCAAAATTTTATTGTAATCTTATTTATTTGATAATATGTTTCTTCTACTGTATATGGATGTACATGATAGTAAAGATGCATTACTTATCTAATTATGGTTTAAATTATGGTTTTATATTTGAAATAATCTATGTTTATTTTTAATAAATGTGAAGGGATAAAAATTCCATGCCAAAAACAAGGTCTACTTCCATCAGTGGATGAAACTTAATAGTTATTTGTTTGTCCTGGGCTAAGTTGTATGCTTAGTAAGTAGTGATTTGGTTTGGATTTGTTTCCAATATCGTCATTGATTTATGGAACAAATGAATATATATATATATATATATATATATATATATATATATATATATATATGACATTTGATTAAATATTCTATTATTATTTAATTGTAGCATGAATTAATAAATTGCAATTATGTCTTAAACACCAATGGTAATTATTATTGGTATTGGCATGTGAATTTTATGATGTCTTATTTGCCTTATTGATAATTCATGATCAATTTAAGATTATTAAGTCCAATGAAATTATGATTATTTTGTATTTGGTGTAGAATTGAATACAAAACATATTTACCCTATTTTTTATTAGAAGCCTAAAAATGGTGACAAGTTAGTAATTTGGGCTAACAACTTGAGTTAAAATATTGGATGTGTGAAGTAGAATCATGAAATCGATTAAATTACCTTATGAATTTTAATCCATTACATAAAGTGTCATTTCAAATGGATAATTAAGATGTGAAATAATAAGTGACTTTTAGTTTTGGTTAACTAATTGTATGTTTTAAGTATAAATAGATAAATGGTAAGACAATAAATGATTAGTGGGAGGTCAAAGGGTTGAAATATATTTGAATAATTAAATTATACATGATACTATGATTGGTTTTATTTTTTTTATTACATGCCTTAGTTTCTCTATGAAATCCTTAAATTCCTTAAAGCAACATGATTGTTTACCAAGGTTTAAATTTGATCTCTTTAAAAATGATAATAAGAGATTAGTAATGCATTTCCTAATCAAAAATAATATTAATGGCTTACATTAATGTTTTATATTGATTTTATTGACTTTATTTTTGGATAACAAACTTACAAGAGTAGTTAACATTTGTTCATAAAGTATGTGGTAATTTATATAGGTATAATGTTTATTAAAAATGGAAAAACAAGACAACTAGATTTTATAATTATAGGTTTCCTTCTAGTTGTTTCATTAACCCTCATGAGTTATGGTTGGTATTTAATAACTCATTTTTATAAAATTAGGGTTAATAATACACCTTGTGAATATGTGTGGATTAAATGTTCTTTCATGGTAACATACTGGTATTATACTTACTTTTATGTGTTCAATCAAATTTGTGTAAAGTATGTAGTGGCATAGACAAAAGTGTTAGCAATGGTATAGTATTTTGGAAATAAGATCAAATGTGCTATTGTGATGGCTCTAAAGAATCATGATAATGTTTATGTTTATATGCAAGTAAATATATGATAACTACTAGACATGATGAGTCTATCTGATTATACTTGAATATCACATTACAATGGTCCATCAACCAAGTTCCTAATATGTATATTTGTTGTTAAAGCCTTTAGAAAAAGGATTTGATTTTTGGAATTTGGAATTCACAACCCTAAAAACTCAAAAAAAATGTAAATGGGTTTTTGGGTTCATGATATGCTCTTGATATAATTTAACTCTTTTATAGCATTATTGTTATTCTTAACTTCAAAAATAGTGACTAGTAGCTAAAATATTCACTCTAAATCCCTTTTATTATCTTCAATAAGATTGAGTTTCTAATATTCTCATTTTATATTTCATACCTTGAACCATATTTATTACCATTACACTAGTATCCCTCTCTATAGATTATGGATGTTTTGTGAATTATTATCCTTAAATTGCACTACTTTTCCTTTTCCTATTTAATGAGAATAATTGTTGCTTGGTCTCACACAAGGTGGGATTTTTCCTTTCATAATATTTCTTCTTGTCACTCTCTTCAACTTGCTAGTTTCTTATTCAAACATTAGATTAATCTAAATTTCATATATTATTATCATTTTTTTCCTCTTATATTTATCTAATTTCACATCATTTATCCAATTATTTTCTTATTAATGTTATGGAATGGTATAAGTAGTGGATGATATAGTATGAAAGGGAATGACTAATGGAGAGGTGAAATTAGGGTAAATTTTAGTGGTTATTATTCATTAATTAATGAATATATTGGTTTTATAAATTTCCATTTAGATATTTTATAGGGTAGTGAACAATTTGGATCCACCTAAATTATCTGGGTGTAAGTTAGTTCTCTAGGTTAGCTCACTTACTATTTAAAATAAATTTCATGCATATTTATATAATTATCCACTCTGTAAAAATTCAATATGAGCTTATTAAACATTATATGTAATATTTAATCATTAAATGACCAAATTCCCAAAGTATATTGGCATATCTACCATTCATCTATGAGTTTTTTGTATACTCACATGTCAACATACCATGTGCAATAAGTTATATTTCGCAGGTCCATTCTTCTGCATGCCCAAATATCATCAATTAACTTTTTCTATACTTTCAAAACACATACTTATAAATTCACGAAAAAGACCCAAGTTTATTTATATATGGGCCACTAAATTTTACCTTGGGTGAAATAAAGATTAATAATGATGAATGTGGTACAAGTGATAGGTGTAGAGGTGAAAATTTAGTGATAGGAATGGAATATATGATCAAAGTGGATATGGTTTATTTCAATGGAGAGTTAGATATTATTGAATCACTATGGTTTTTTAATTTTCCTAAATAATTATTTGGGGAACTATATAAAACAAATTATTATTCCATTTAGTTTCCTTTAGTTTATACATTTCTTACCAATGGTAGTAAGTGATCCAAGCATGACAATGACCTTGGAAGTATGTAAGATGTTCTATAGGTCCAATATTATCAATGAATGTTGAGGTTGAGATTTTACGTCCTTAGAGGGACTTATATATCCAATGTTGTCATATAAATTAAAAGAGGAAAAATAAGTGATATGTCATCAAAAAATGAATCAAATTATAAATGAGTAGTAATTAGTTTCACTTGAATAATGTATAGTAGAAACTTGAGGGATATTAGTTACTTCTCTAGAGGACATTTTTTATATTTTATACCTTGGTGACTTGGGGAGTAATTTTTATTTGATAAATAAAATTATGAAGTAATGTTTTATTCACTAGGATGTGAGTCTCAAACGGCACATATTCAAAAATAGGCATTGAGCTTAAAGTGGAAGGGTCACATGAATAGTGGATCTTGTGGGCATACGAGAATGAGTTTCAAATCATTCATCATAATGTATTGAGGGATATAATTGGATTGTATCATGTGGAATGTGAGGAATTTCAATAATATGAGGTATAGAGGAAAATTATGTTACCTAAGGTGATTCATCGAGCCTTGGTAATAATTTTGATGAAGGTAGCATTAAAATACTTTCATTTTGACATGAAATTCTATATAAGGTTATCCATAAAAATAATATGGAGTAAATTGTGTCTCCTCCCTCTCTTGAGTTTGATATTTTTTGGATATTATGTTAGTAATTCATGTATTTTGTATCTTCTTACTTACTTCCTCATTATTTTCTACATTCATATATACTTTATAATTAGGATGATTGATTGTGGTTATATATCCCTAAAAAAAATATCTTAGTATTTTTATATTTGTCCTTTAATTACCCAATGAATCCCATAGCATGACGTCATGGTCATATAAATTGAATGGAAATCTATTGTCTTACCCTATTTTAGATTAATGAGTTATATTAATCTAATTAATATAAAACTTTGGAACATAATTTAGATCAATGTATATGGAATTCAAGCGTACATATGAATTTTAAAAAATAAGATTTATTATTTTATTTTTACAAGGACACATGATAAATGTGGAAATTACTAGTTATATAAATATACTTAGCTTTTTTAGTTGATTTTCTAATTGTGACTATATTCTAGAAGTGAAAATTAGGGATAAGAAAGTGTAAGGTTTGTTTGGTTCTATAATTGATATGTTGTTTGCATTAGATCAATTCTACATGATTAGGTTAATATCACCATTAAATATTAACTTTATAGTTAGCACCAACCTATACATAAGTACATCATAGTGACTATACCATTACCTATGATAGTCTTTTCTTGATCTATGTTTATGGACATGAACCTTGATGATACATATAAATCAGTTAATATAAAACTATGAAATGTAACTTAGATTAATGTATATGGCATTCAAGCATACATATGAATTTAAAAGAATAATATTTATTATTTTATTTTTACAAGGACATGTGCTAAATGTGGAAATTACTAAATATATCAAGAAACTTAGATTTTTTGGTTGATTTTATAATTATGACTATATTTTAGAAGTTAAAATTAGGGATAAGAAAGTGTAAGGTTTATTTGGTTGTATAACTAATCTTTTATTTGCATTAGGTCAATTCCACATGATCAGGATAATATCACCATTTGATATTAACTTTATAGTCAACACCAAACTATGCATAAGTACATCATAGTGACTATACCATTACTTATGATAGTCTTTTCTTGATCTATATTTATGGATGTGAACCTTGATGATACATATAGATCAATAAATTAGCCTCATTTTAATTTAAAACCGTATATGTACTTGTTAGGGATAAAAATTTCAAAAATAAAATAATTTTAATGGGTTAAGCTAATCCAAATCACCCATTCCTTGTGATTGATTGCTCTCTACATATCCAATACACCAAAGAAGTAAAAAAAGGCCACATGTAGTTCTCCCACCTAGTGTGATTGTGTAATTGTGTTCCTTCACTATATGTATGTAGATAATGATTAGATTTTATTGTTGATAATTATTTGTTTGACTTATATTTAGAGTTATTTATAATTGGCTTGTGATTGTTCCTACTAATAGGTATGAAATTTTGGAAGAATAGGGAAAATTATATCAATGTAAAATAATGTATATATGTCTATTAGATAAGTTCCAATTCCATTTTAAATGAGACCTTGATTATTTTATATACAAATCCAATTGAATAATTCCTCATGCCACTGCCACATTAAACCTATGGTTTGACATTAAGGATGGGTTGATTTTATAAAATAGTTGTTTTTGCAAGTGGGTCAGCTTTTCCTAGCTCAAGTCACTATCAATTTGTGATAATGACCATAACTAATAGAAATAACCTTTGTACAAATAGAATGAAGTAAGAGTATGTATATGCCTATGTAGGATATTTAGTATGTTTGAAATAGCTAATGAGTTTTTTTAGGTATATAATACTAGAATGGAAAGGCTGACTTATAATATAACATGAAAGTGTGTGATGATGGTGAATTTGGAACTTTTTGAGTTCTTTAGTTGTGTGGTAAATACATATCAGGCATGTCATTGTCAAATAAAAAATACCATATTTTTAACATCTAAAAATATCCCCCTTTTATTCTAGTACTGGAATTTATAGAGTAAAAGGATAAAATGTACTTGAGTGTGTATAACACTCTTTGCCTTTTTTGAGATGACTCAAAATGTAAAAAATTTATCCATGTAAACTTTTAATTAGAATTAAATAGTAAATGTCCATATGTAAAATCTAAAACATGAAATTAAAATTGAAAGAGTAAGGGTTAGAGTAAACTTGTGTGTTGGTGAAAACCATGTTTCCTTTACAATGTTTTGGAGATGATGCTTCCTTATTGAATCATTGGAGAGTTTGGGTGATTTTTCTTCAAAATTTTGTAACCATGAAAGATCCTAAGTTTGGATGGAAACAATCCTAAACCCTCATGAAGGTGGGGTGAATTCCATAATGTACTAATCTAAATAACTATGAATGAAAAAGATAGAGAACCCTATGGCTAAGTTGAAATCAAATAAATCACTATGTAGGTAAATGAGAAAACCAATTATGTAAGTTTGATGAGTTTCATTGAACCTTTAAACTTTGTCAATAATGTCAAGTTAGGGTAGTGTCCTAAAGTTGTATGCAAAATGGTATAAGACTTATAATTAACAATGTGATCTATGAAAACTAATATTTATGAAACTAAATTAATTAATGAAAATAGACCATCACACTTGATGATATCAAATAAAATATAAATAAAAACTATATTTATCAAATTAAAATAAACATAACTAAATGTAATTCTTTTAAATTTAAATTTTTAAACTAGTAAATCAAATACTTGGAATTTTAAACACACCCCACACA